>WTSP01020439.1:0-20146 GCA_025331215.1 Actenoides lindsayi
CAAAGGAACACTGGACAAAGGGGTAGACTGGGAGAGGGGGGGCTGGAGGGCAGCCCTGCTTGTCCTGCACTGGCCATGCTGGGATCAGAGCAACCACTGCTCAAGGCATGGTGGGGATGCAGCTGCCTCTGCTGCCCCTCTCAGTGAGGCAGCACCTTTCGATGGGTGCTTGCTGTGCCTTTATGGGCACATCGTGTCTAGGCTCGACAAGACTGCTGCTGAAATACAAAGGAGCTCTGAAGCAGTGGCAGTGGACGCCTTGCCCTCCTCCGTCTCCCACCATGCGCATGGTTCACATTAATTAAGAATGTGATTAGCTGCTCGCAGGCAGCTCTGCAGCTGGGAAGCCCTGGAGAGATCTGCCCCAGTTCTGCTGTCCCCTGTGGGGATGGTTTCCAGGGATGCTGCATAAGCTCCTTCAGTGGTCACAGCAAATGAAAGCGCTGTCCAGAAACTGCCCATCAGGAGGGGCACTCCAGGGGCCTGTGGGGCTGGGCTGGGCTGGAAGAGCTCAGCAGGGCAGGGCTGTGGCACCACCAGACAGTGCCATGGTCCACACAGCTGCAGGGCATCTGCAAATGTGGCAGGGTGTCCCACGGACCCCTTCGCACCCAGCCCCAGCTCTGGCTGCAGGCAGGGGCTGGGAGCAGGCTCTGTGGCAGGGAAAGGCACTGGACAAGGAGAACCCCATCAGATTCTGGGTACCCAGGCTGACAGTTGTCTCCAGAGGCTGATGAGCAGCTGGTTTGTCATGTAGGATGGAAGCAGTGCTTCACGCTTTCTAGGGCAGAATAGGAAGAGTCCCTTGCATTTATCATGAGCTTACATGGAATTTAACTTATTTTAACTCCAGAGATGAGGAGATGTAAAGCTCTTCCCTGGGAAAAGACAGTGCCCTCAGCCCTCGGTGTCTGGCAGAACTGCAGGGTGGGGAGAAAGCATGGAAATAAATCCCTGTATAGGCTGGATGGGCTCCCAGGTGGCAGGTAGTGCCTCGGGAGTGGGCAGCGTGCTGCCAGCTCCAGGCAGTTCAGCATGAACATTCTGTTCTGACCATCCCACTGTTCGGATCACCTTCCTCCTTCCAACCTACCAGAGTCGGGGTCATGAGACAGCAGCTTCTTGTCAGCTGGAGGGTCACCCCGTAGACATCCACAGTTCTCTCGGCTTTCATCTGGTGCAACAGGCAATCCAGAGAGATCAGCATCCCCATTTGGCTCACACCACCGCTGAAAGGGACAAGGGAGGGTCACTGATGCCAGGCCAGGCGTGGCTGAACCTTTTTGGAAGCAGGCACGAGCCCAGGAAGTCAGAAGCCAGATAAGAAAGTGTGCAGCAACTGAGTATGGTGGGGATAGAGGACTGTGAGCACTGATCTAGGTGACAGGGAGGTCTTCGCTGCCTGAGGGGTGGGACTCCAAAGTCTGAAGACGCAGCCTCCTCTGCCCTGCTGAGCTGTGCGTATCTCACCCAGGCCAGCTCTGCTGATGTGCCAGTTGTGCTGGGTCCTGTGGGACTGTGAGCCCTCCTGGGCTGCAAGCAGATGAGGACATCAGGGCTACTCCCAGGACCCTGGTAGTCAGCTGGGAGATGGCCTGAGAACCTCAGCCCAGGAATGCCTGATCCACCCACACTTGCCCCTGGCCCAGCCCTGCTCGCCCTCCCTTATCCTGTGCCCTTGGCTGAGCGTGGCTTCACCTGACTCCCGAGCTCAGAGTTTCCCTGGCTCCTGGGGACCTACTCTCACCATGCACCAAAAACCTTGGGGTCCTTGGTGGAGAGTGCAGGCTTGTTGGTGACCAAGCCAAGGTGCTGTGCAGCCTCTGGCATGTTGCCCATGGAGGAGCAGTGATGAGACGTACCTGCAGTGCAGCAGGAGAGGACCGGCTCTCTTCCGGTGGGTCATGCCCCGTCTGACAGCTGTGAGAAGCTCCACCAGACTCTGGACATCTGGTTGCTTCTTGTTGCTCCAGAGTGTGTATAGAAACTGTTGTACCTGCCTCTCTTTTGCTTTCTTCTCCTGGTTAGACACAAAGAATTGACAGCTTTGGGGGGGAGGGGGGTGCGGAGGGAGGGAGGGAGTTTGGATGCAGAAGTGGCCCAGTCCTTAGGCTGCCAAATGCTTTCCCGAGATGACTGCCAGCTTCTGTAAAGGTGTCCAGGCCATCTCTGCTGGGGCATCACCCACCATCACACAGTGGGCGTGGTGGAATGGGCAACCTGCTCTCCTTCCCCAGGACACCCCGACCTGCCCCTTGAGAAGGAGACTGTGTAGGCCTTTCCAAAGAAGGTCAGAAAGACCAATCAGCAAGGGGTCAGGGAAGCCCCCAAGGCCTCTCCCATGCTTCCACTATGTCCACTCTGTTCTGATGTTCTGGATGTCGTGATCAAGACTCCTTCCTGCATGGAAGGCTGGCATTCTGCTGGCATTCTGCTCGGGCAGCTCAGACAAGGCTCTGTGGAACTTTCAGCCCTTGCCCCTACAGACCTACTTGCTAGTAGTGAAGACCACCCCAAGCAGCAGGAGCTGGGCCATCTCCATCAATACATACGTGTTTCATTCTGAGCTGAATACACCTCCATCCAGAGACGAGCTTCTCCGTGCCGCACTGGATGTTCAGCATCTTTGTGCAGAGAGAGTCTCCTTCCAGGGGCCAGCACACCTCACTTGGGACCTGTGTGCAACAGCAAGCTTGGCTTCATGTTGATGGTTGTCACCTTTCAGATCAGTTATCATCTTAGGGTGTTGGACCAAGAACATCCCCAACATCACTCCGTGTTAGTTCATTCCCTAGCTAAACCTTGAGGGAGTTTTGGAAGCAAGATCAGATTGCAGCCAGCTTCCCTGATAGCACAGAGTTGCTTGGCAGTGGGATCTGCTCAGCAAACGCTCTCCGCTTCAGCTGATCAGAGGCAGGAACCTCTTGGGTGCCAGGGAGATGCAGCTTGAAGAGCACCAACTGAGTCCAAAGCCACGGGCTTCATGGCATGCAGACAGAACCTCTTCTGTGACAAGGAGGAAGGGTTCAGCTTTGGATAAGCTGGATCTGCATCAAGCCTTCAGGAAGCAGTGAAGAGTTCACATTTCAGAGCTGTGGTAGCTTCCAGCTCCAGTAAACAGACCCCTGTTCTGCCATGGCACAGGCAGGCATGGCGCCTTACCTCCCTCTTCTCCTGCCATGGGAGAAGTGTGAGGATGGTGTGAACGTCTTGTTCCCATACCAGGGTCCAGAAATCCTCCAGGGTCAACTTATCAGGCCCCTGGACAGCCAGATACTCCCTGCTGGAGCTGCAGCCCTGGGTGGGAAATGAGAACGTCACTCTCCTGCTGGAGAGGGGGACACTGGTACCCTGTCAGCCCAGGTGGCTGCAGCAGATGCCAGGAAAAGAAGAGAAGCTCAGCAGGTCAGGAGGCAATGAGAGTAGAGAAAGCACCAAGGAGGGAAGTGGGGACAGCCCAAACTGGGCAGGTGAGGGAAGACACATGCTCAGTCCCCACAGTCCCCTGTTGCCCACGCAGGATCACAGGGATCACAGTGGCAGTGACCAGTGGAGCAGTGCAGGAACCGGGCAGCAGGAAGCAGGGGCACGGTGAGGAGAGGGGACCCAGGCAGAGGGGTGGGCATTGCTGCTGGGGGTACAACTCACCGGGACGCGCCACACCTGCAGGAGACCTGAGAAGGGGCCCTGTTCCAGCAGGGAAAACTTCACTCTGGAGCGATCATCTGCAAAATACGTGGGAGGTGGAGGGCTCCAGGGCAGCCTTGTGCTCACACAGCTCCTGCAGACCACCCGTCAGACACTGCACAGCCACGCGAATCCAACCCCCTCTGCATCATTTCTCTGCAAACGTGCTCCCCCCTGCAAAGCTCTTCTCCAGCTCATGAGTGTTGGTCCCTGAAAGACAGGGCTCTATCCCAACCTCCTACACGAAGCAGGTGTGTGTAGTGCAGGTTGCTCAGTGTCTTAGCCAATGCAGATGTGCATGCCTCCAAGGATGGAGAGCCTGCAAATGCTTGGAGCCCCTGTTCCAGTGTTTGGCCACCTTCATGGGAATTCATTTTTCCTTATACTGAGTTGGATTACCCTCCCAAATCATCCCCATTGTCTCTAGTTCTTCCATGGTGCACCTCTGAGAAAACTACATTTCTTCTCTGCCCTCCCAGCAGGTAGTTGAAGATAACAATGAGATCTCCCCTCTGCCTTCTCTCCTCCAGGCTGAACAAACCCACCTATCTCAGCCCCATACGTCATGTGCTCCACCCTGAAACACCTCGGTAGCCTTCTGGAGGACTCAAAGCAGTGAGTCAAACTATTTTCTTGTACTGTGGAGCACCAGCCCTGGTCCAGCGTGGCTCCACGCAGGTGCAGGAAGCAACAGGATGCAAGGTGTTTCAGCACTTACATGGGAGGATGCTGGAAGAGGACCGTGTCTGCTGGTTGCCTGAAGATGGTGTTGCAGAGCTGGCTTCTTCCTTGACAACCTCTAGGAGGGTCTGCCAGAGTGAAAGAGAGTGGAGGGAGGAGTGAGTGGGGAAGGGTCAGGAGGAGCAGGAGGAACTGGGGACCCCTGAGGAGAGCAGAGGGGAGTTTATGGCTGCACATGCAGAAGCCCCATCTAGGGTGCTCTGTGACCACCTCTGGGGGTGGGCTGCCAGGTCTGCTCCCCACTGCCAGGAGATGGCTGCATCTCTCTGTAGGAGAAGAGCATTCAGGTAGGTCCCTACCCTGCATGGGGTCTGGGAAGGAGGGGGTTGTGGGCAAACTCTGGCCAGTGCAGGATGCATGAGGGAGCTTTGTGCCTGGGGATGCAGTGCCATGGAGAGGTGACACTGCTAGGAAACTGGGGCATGGGACCCACTCAGGAGGCACTTACTGGGTGTCCCCCAGCCTGATCAGGTGCAATCATTCCCAGGTCCCCCCAGTGCATATGGCCATGGCAGCATCCCCTGCACCCTTCCCAGGACACCTCTCACCTCGTACTCCCTCAGGAAGCCCATATGGGACTTGGCTGCCTTCTGGGCATAGTGCTGAGCAAAGCTTTTCAGTGGGATGGGGCAGGACCTGGGGAGAGAAACTGGGGGTAAGGGTGAGGTTGAGCAAACTCAGCAGCATCCAGGCAACAGGGGGATGGGGCTGTGAGCCAACCTTCATCCCTCAAATGGGCTGCTCTGGCCTGTGCCAACCTGATCTCCTCTAGATAAAGGCAGGTCTCTGCGGTGGCACAGCCCAGGGCCTATTCCCAAGATGCAGCAAGGACAAGGGCATCCTGTTCTTCATGAGAGAGGAGACAATTTGCCCATAAAGATAGAAATGTGACCTCCAGATGTAGCCTCAGAGGTAGTGAGGTAGGTGAGCAAAGCCATGCCCAGCCTGACCCTGCTCTGTCCTCTTCACCTCTGTTAGAAGTGACATCCCAAGGCCACCCAGCTGCCATGAGCCCCTCCAGTTTGAATCAACCTTTAGGGCATCCCTGTGGGTTGGGCATCTAGAGGCTGATCGAAATGGCTGATCCTTGGCATTGGCAGAGCCCAGGAGACTGGCACTGGACAAAAGGAGAATGCCGTCCCTCAAGCCCTCCCAGTGTGCCCAGTGTGGACACCTAGTTCTGGGCCGGGCTCCTCATGCTGCAGGGAACAACCAGCCCTGGGCTAAGCCCCATCAGAACACCAGGTGGGATGGGGCTGTCTGGGCTTCCACATCCTTCTGTCCTGCAGCCAAAGCTCAAGCTGGGGTCAGGATCCTGGATTGCGCCCTGAAGGGGCTGTGGATCAGGGTGGGTCGAGTGGCAGGCAAAGCACAGCAGGCTCTTACCTCTCTGTCCCTGATAAACCCAGGAGTGGTTCCTCCAAGATCTTGTCCAGGATACAGCTGTGCAGGAAAATATACTGGGACTGGAAGGCAAAGGCAGACAGTGCTGGAGCACGGCACCGCGCAGACCGTGCCAGGGCTGGGTGCAGCACTGCCCACAGCGCTCTGGGTGTCCTACATTCATGCCCTAAAAGGCCCTTGGCTGCTTCAGTCTCAGCCTCTGGATCCCTCCACTGGGTCTGTCTGTTTGTCCTAAAGGGCAGTACTGACACCTTGCCCCGACCTGAAGTACTGGGAATACTAGATAGGTCGTGGAACATCACAGGCTAATGACACAGCGTGGGCTGAGAATTGACTGCAAAGGGCCTGATCCTGTTCCTAGGTGCTCTGGGATGTTTCTGAGACTCCTGGAATGGCTCTGAGATTCTGTATGTTGCTGCCATGGGTCTAGCAGAGCATGAAGCTGCTGGAGACCCCCGCAGCAGAGCAATTTCCATTCCAAAGCAGTTGAACTGCTGCTTTGAGTGGCAGCGTGACACAGTGTCAGGCTGGGGACTGTCTTGGGGATGCTGAGGCTGGCTGGCCAGCTCCTCTGTCTGCTGGCTTTTACACCAGGCAGCAAGGGGCCTGGGGGAGGAGGGAGCAGAGCTCTTACCAGCGTCTGAATCATCAGGTAACGGTTCATGCGCAAGGTGTAAACAACACCAAATGTGTCCACCACCTTCTCCTGCTTCATCTGCTGCAGCAGTCGGTCCAGGGCAATGAAGGTGCCACTGCGGCCCACCCCAGCGCTGAGAGGGCAGAGAGCAAGGGTTAAACATTGCCTGACCCCACAGCTGATGGGCTCCCATCCCACTGCTAGATGTGGCTCCTAGATGCTGCACCTTGTGGCACTGGTCCCAACAAGGCATGGGGCTTGAGGACCATTCAGACTGCCCTGAGTTGGTGCTGACCATTTCCAGCTGCCTTGACCCCTGGGCCTGGAGAGCAGGCTGCAAGTAGACCTGTTATCCCTACGCCCAAGCACAGGACTCTCCACAGACCTGTCTCCCAGGCACTGCTTTCCCTCCCGGTCTGTGCAGGAGTAGGGCCCCATGCCCTCTCCCATTGCCCTCTCCTGCTGTCCCCCAGAGCAGAGTCTCACCTGCAGTGCACGAGGGTTGGCCCCGCATCCTTGGTGCTCTGAATGTGCTCCCGGACCAGCTCTCTGAAGGTCATGATGGAAGTCGTGGACTCTGGGATCCCGTGGTCGGGCCATGCGGTGTAGTGCAGGTGGGACACGTGTCTCTCTGCCTGGAGACCCTCCTGCCAGGGGAAAGCTGGTGATGGGTCTGCAGCCCACAGGGACAGGGCCATGCTTGTATCCCACAGCGCTGGAAGCAGCCAGGGACTTGGAGAAACTTGGCTCAGCTGCAGGGAACAGCCAGTGCCAGGTCTGCTGCACTGCTGGTGGCTCCTGCTCCTCTGTCCCCTCCCAGAGTCCCCTGTCATAGTGAAGCATGTGAAGGTGATAGGGGGGAGACCTGCCTTTGACTGCTGGGGAACATGCCCTTGAAGATACAGGCTGTGTGCCAGTACAGGGAGGTGGAAAGCAGAGAGCAAGGGTGGACAGCAAGGGTTGATACACATTGAACACTTCTGTGGTACCAAGTCTGAAGCGACAGACTTCTCCTCAGGGACTGGATCATCTTTGAATCCCTCCAAAGGCAGGGAAAGGAAATTATGCTGCCAGGTGAATTTATTTCACCCAGGTGAAATGCCACTGCACCCCATGCAAACCCTCAGCCCTTGACAGGTTCCTGAGTCCTCCTGGGTCCTTACTCACGTGCCACAGTTTGAACTCGCGCATGGTCCACTCCTCGGAGCTGCTCTGCATCAGCAGGTGGACCCGGACCTGCCCGTAGGAGACTGGGGCAGATTCGGATGGCCAGTAATGATCACAAAGGACCTAGAGCACAGGACAGAGTCCCAGTGAGGCCAGTTAGGGTCCAGGTTCCACAGAGTCGTCTCCTGGCTCACTGAGAGTATCTGGAGAGCAGCAGCTGTGTGGGGAGTCAGTGCAGGTCTCAGGCAGCAGGCACCCCTGCTTCCCTTTCCCACTGGGAGCTCTGCATGGCTGTCCCACCCCCCCCTTTGATTGGATCTCAGCCTCCTCCAGAGAGAAGGACCTGTGTCATCATCCCTGGAGACTGGAGGAACAGTCCACATGGGTTGTCTCATCCAGAGGGAAGCGTTACTTTCAGATGCTGCATAAATATCTGAGGGTGATGGTCATGGTTCCAGCTAAGCTCCACTTCTGCCCCTCCCTACCCCAAGCGAACACTGAGCTGCACACATCCGCCCCTGTTCCCCCCAGACTGCCTGCTGGGGAAGCTGCGTGGCCTGTGTTCACCCTGGAGCCAGGGGTTGGTGGAGGGCACAGCCCTGGGCTCAGCTCACTCAGCCAGCTCTGGGCTTAGCTGGACCTGGTGTGCGGAAGCCCAGTGGTGCCGACCTACCCGCCCATTCTCCATGCACACTGTCAGCATGATGATGTTGCAGACGTTTTGCTCCCACACCAGCCTCCAGAAGTCGTCTATCGTCTTCTTCAGGGGGCCTTGGGTAACAATGAACTCCTGCTGGGATGTATAGCCCTGGGCAAGAAGCAGACAGCAGGGGTTGGCAAGGTGCTGAGGCAGGTGGATCCTGCTCTGGGACAGAGTCGGTGCCTGGTCTGCTTGTGTGGTAGAGGGAGAAATATACGTTGCCCTCAGACCATGCAGGCACAGTTCCCAGGCAGCTGATCTCAGAAGCAGCTGATTTCACAGGAAGCATGTGCTCCCCAGCACACGCTTTCTAAACACTTGGAATAAAGATGTGACCCCTGCCATTTCCCTCCATGCAGCTCCTCATTCAGCCTAACCACGGAAAGACAGATCTGGGTTTTTCTTGTGTTGCCTGGTCACCGCTGAAGGCAGGGTGAGCATGCAGGTCCTCTGGCTGCTTCTTTCCCTTTCCCCCTTTTGGCCCCACACCCCCCCCCCCCCCCCGCAGAGCCACGTACATGCTGTGTGCCCTGCCTGTTACCTGGGAGAATCCCCTGGGTGGGGGGGTGTGGGCACAGCTTCAGGGTTGGTCAAATGCAGCCGCACAGATCAGAAGGAGAAAGAGCAGGCAGACAGACAGGGCAGTAAGCTGGGAGATGATGGGGAGACAATAGTCCTCGAGGTGAAAGCAGAAAGCTTTGCCAATCTCCCCACACTCACACCTCTGCATTCACAGCACTTCCCATCTGATGATCTCCATCAATCCCTGCTAAAGGGCAACCGTGAATCTCCGCCTGACCCCCAGCTCCTTGCCAGTCTGTGCCAGCTGTAGCTTCAGCTGCAGCTCTTGTCCACCAGCCCTCACAACATTAATCCAGGCAGAATTTCTCTGATGGTGCCCCGTGGCCACGTCTCTGCGGGGAAGGCAACTGGGCACTCACAGGCATGAAGTTGGCATTGATGTAGTCTGAGTGTGGATCATCCCCCAGCTGGTTCAGCTTGACCCGAGAGTGATCATCTGAAAGAGACCACACGCACGATCCCCCAGGGCAGCCCTTCACCAAGATATGGCCACCTCCCCTTCACCTGGGTAGCACCCCCCAGCATCTCCATGCGTGCAGCCAGCAGTGAGGCTCTGTGCTCGGCCAGGCTCCTGCTCCCTGGGAGGACTGCCTGCAGCTGGGTTAACTGGGGGGTAAGAAAGCAGAGCTGGTATCATGGGGCTCATCAGAGAAGTCATGGGACACTCATGGTCCCCCTTTGGTCGCCAGCTGGGACCCATCTCTGCTCTGTGCTCACCCAGCAGCCTCCAGGAGCATCTGAGGAGGACAGTGGCTCAGCACCGGATCAACCCTTAACCCTTGAGTCTCCCGCAAGAAAATGGAAAGTAAGTCCCATTTCAAGACTCCTTCTTCTCGCAGGAGAGGAGCCAGGCACTGTGAACCCTGCAGCGATGGGAGGTGAACCTGTCCCTGTGCACTGCAGTGTGAACTCCCACCCGGGTGCTGGGGAGAGGAGGGAGGAGACAGCACTTACAGGGCAGCACGTGGGCATATCTGTTCTTGGAGACGTTTGCTGGTAGCTCGGCATCCAACTTTGGCTGCTCCTTCCCAACTTCCTTCAGCTCCTGTAGGACAGGGGAGAAGATAAAATCTCCCTGGGGAGAGCTGCTGACCAGCAGAGCTCCCTGCTCATGGCTGATGTCTCTGGACATTAGAGAGGGTCATCCACACACATGGAACTGCTCCACTCCCTCAGAATGGCCTGTGAGCTCTGAGCTGTTGGTGGCTTTCCCCAGTACCTTTTCCGATAGCAGTACTTGTATTTCAAAAGAACATGAGCCCATGAATAAGTATTGGGGGGGGGGGGGGAACCTTCTCAGAAATCAGGACTCTACCAAGAAGCTCAGAGCATTTTGTGCTGAGAAAACAGAAATGTCTTGTGCTGCAAAACCAGAAATACCTTGCGCTGCCTCTGCCTCTGTCCTCACTCAGAAGGCTGATCTGAGGAGGATTTGAAATGGGATGGGCTGGTGGGACTTTCAGAGGTGCCAGCAGCAGAACAATTCAGAGCCTGAAGATGTTGGCAGTGTGAGCCAGTGCAGGCAGCCTGATGTAGACTGCAGGCTCTTTTCTAACACCGTCAAGGTAGATCTCATTGCACCCCCACTCAGCATCTTCACCCCCAGTGCAGGCCTGGGTTCCTTAGCTTTGTCCACTGGCAGCTACAGACAGAGCTAGTCCACCTCACACCGCAGACAACATGTATTTCTACCAGAACTTGAACACAACAGGTTTTGAGCAAAATAATTGCCTGATCACTTGGTCCATCTAATCTATGGCCTCCAAGACTGCCTAGTAGAGGCAGTGGTTGGATTTCTGGAGAGGTGGATTACTGTCCTTGGACATAAGGAGTCCATACAGGCCACCCAACAGCTGGGGAATGAGCTACCTAGAGGGGAAATTAAGTCTCATCTCTAGCAGAAGTCTTACCTCAAACTCCTGGAAAAAAGCATGGTTACCACTTGCTGTCTTCATCTCATAGTACTGCTTGAAGTTCTGTATGGGAATTGGTCGATGGACATTTCTGTAGGAAATGAAATCCAGAGGAAAACTTGATATAAGTTTATTGCCCACATCATTGCTCAGGGAAGTGGATCCAACAGAGCATTGTTTAAGTATCGGAAGGGATTTCAGCATGATGAGGATATTCTCCTACTGCAGAAGCCTTGCAGAGGAGATGTGGACAACACCTGGACTTGGAATGAGGCTGAGCAACAAATACTGAACATGGGGATGCCTAAGATTTAAAAAGCACTGGAGGAGAGGAGACAGAATTGGATTTTTCTGCCTCAAAGCATGAGAAAGGCAATAGGTAAAGGGCTCTGGGACCTGCAGTGGGGACATGCACTCCAGCACTCACCTCAGGCTGTAGGTCACCATTTCCTGGGGCAGGCTGCTCTTCTTGGTTCTGCAATGGAAGCATGGGAGATGTTACTCTTCCAGGGACAGATGCTGTGAGCACATACTGCTGGCTCACGGAGCGCTTGTGAGCAGACAGATCACGCCAGGCCTTGCACACTTGCAGGGGTCTGTGAGTTACTTGCACACGAGCAGTTCCCCTCTCCCCTCTGCCTTTTGTTTCTGTGCTTGCCAAGCACAACTCCACTAGCAGGTGTCCTAGTTTGCCTAAGTCTCTGTTTACACCCTGTCACTGCCCTTCCTCCTGGCCTGGCACCGAAGGTTGGGTTTCTCAGCATGTACCCACCTGGCAAGAGGTGGCTTATCCTCACCTCTTTGCTCTGAGCTGTCTCCAGTACACCAAAGCAAAAATAGCTGCAAGTGTCAAGAAAAATCCCACAATGATTCCAGCAATTATTGGCATTGAAAGTGGAGTTCCATCTGCACCAGATCCAGCAGCTGGAACAAAAAAGAGATAGGACTGTCAGAAGCTGAGTCAGTAAATGGTTCCATTTGCTCTATTTTATTTGCTACAGTCTGTGGTCTCCCTCCGGCTTGCCACTGTCTGGTTGTTAATTACCTCTAACCTACACAGCCAGGAAGGGAAGATGGCATTCTCCATCTTACCTGAGAACATGGTGAATGTCACCGCAGGAGCTACTGGGTCATATTTGGTGAAGCCAGCAATGCTGAACCTAGAGCAAAGCAGAGTCCTGCCGTCAGGAGCGATCTGAACCCAGCACAGTGCCCAGGCAGCCAGCAGCAGAAAGACCCAAGGGGACAGGACAGCTGGCCCTGGTTTGAAATGCTGTATTGGAGGAAGCTGGTTTTCTGCTTGGGATTTAGGGAATGTGTGGAAATGGTCTTTCCTCTCTTCTCTGCCTCTCAGACAAGTTTCGTGCACTTGGGAGAACATGAGAAAACATTCAGAAAGCAGCCCTCCTTCAAAGGGTTATTTCCTGAGACAAGTAGTGATTTTCTGTTCTCTTACAGGACACAAATAGGGAAAGACAGCAGCAAGCTGGGTTGAGTCACTGTCTTAGTTCATGTCACTCCATTAATTGGGTTGACTTGAAAGACCTGAGCCCAAGTAACTGTTTGAAATAAGGGCACCTCAGCTGGGAGAGCTGAGCTCTGACCCAGACCCTTCCTTATGCACAGAGAAGTGGCTGGTGCATCCTCATCCCTGTGGAGTTCTGCCCTACATCCTCCTCCGGGCAGCGGGCACACCAAGCCTCACAGCTCCCTACAGAGCTGACTTCCTCTGAGCAGTTAACTTGGAAGGGTAGGTCTTCTTTTGCCCTAAATGCAAGCTAAGGCTTTCAAATGTAGCTTTGATTTCCAGCAGCCAAGAGTTTGTGGGGTCTCGTGTGAGTCCCCTCTGGCAGCACCCTGGACCCAGCTGCCAGACTAAAGATCTCTTGGAAACGGAGCCTGCAGGTATCATGGCATGAGAGATAAGGGCTTGTGGATAAATAACTCACTGAAAGATAGGGAACAAGGGCTGGCTTTCAGAGTGGGGATGGGCTGTCAGTGGTATCTGCTTCTCACTGCACTAGGGAAGCAACGCAGTGTACCGAGGATACGTCTTGGTTAGGGCAGCCAAAAGGAAAGCAAGCTGTGAAGAGGTGCAAAAGAACCTTCTAGTCCTGAGTAACTGGACAGCTAAGTACGTGTTACCGAATCATGGGAGGTGGTCTAATGACAGCCTGATGGCTCTGAATTAGCTGCTACCCTGGGGGAGGTTGTTGTTGGGGTGAAAATGGCAGCTGGGAAGCAGGGAGGGCAGATAGACACTCTGGCTGGACAGTATCTGGCAGGGGGAAGGAAGGGGATCCCAATGTGTTTGTGCTGTTGTGAAACTCCCCTCAAGGCTGCTGGCAGATCTTGGTCTGTGACAATGAGCTGTAACTCAGACCCAGCTTGTGCCCAGGCTGTCCCCTGTCTCAGCCGTGCAGACTGGAGCAGAAGGACATATCTGAGGCTGCTAGGGTTAAGCAGTAAGGATTGTTCTGCAGCGCCTGGGAGTGAGTCGGGCAGGAGCCATAGCAATAAACAATGGATAGATTTGATGGACAAGCCATCTCAAACCTTCTGAATCTACTGGAGACTCTCCCGCGTCAGCCCAGGGGTCACAATACCTGTGGTGAGCACGGGTGGGGATGTATCACCATGCAGTTCTGCCAGGCATCATCGGGGGATAGGTCAGGGGTTGGAACTGGAGGATCTTTAAGGTCCCTTCCAACCCAACCCATTCTGTGGTTCTATGATAATCCAGCACCCAGGGAGAGCTGGTTGCTCTTGATGATCCTACTCTGGGTGGGATTTCCAAAAGAATGGCTCTCTGGAAACTCCCTTTTTTTTCCCCTGGAGAAGCAGATATTTCCCATGCCCCTGAGGCAGACCAGTGTTAACACCAATCACTGCTCTCTGCCAGTGCTGCCCCAAACAGCAGCTGGAGATAAGAGCCCTGTTTGGCAACATCGGGAGATCTAAAACAACTCCACAAAAATCCAGGTAAATTTTTCCTGTAAGAGTGGAGTCTTCACATAGCAAAAGTAGAGAGAGCAAAGCAGAAAAGAAGACACGAAGGAAAACCAGCAGGTCCAGATCCAGCACCAGGGACCTGGACTCCACTCGCCACAAAACAGCAGATCGAGTTCCCGCTTCGCTCTTAGGGGAAAGCAAAGCTCTCTCCTGTGCACGCGCTCTCCTGTACACACTCACTCCCATGCATAAACACTCTCACACACTCACACACTCTCTCTCACACACTCTGACACACTCTCACACTCTCTCACAACACTCCCACATGCTCTCACACACTCACACTCTCACATTCTCTCACACTCTCACACACTCACACTCTCACACTCTCACACACTCTCACACTCTCACACACTCTCACACTCTCACAACACTCACACTCTCACACTCTCACACTCTCTTATACACTCTCACACACTCACACACTCTCTCACACTCTCACACACTCACACACACACACTCTCTCTCACACTCACACTCTCACACTCTCTCACACTCTCACACTCACACTCTCACTCACACACATGCTCTCTCACCATCTTTCTTTGTCTCTTCCCAGCACTCTCAGTAATTTCTATCGCTCCTCAGCCACCTCACTCTATGTTCTTTTAAACTGAAATGGGACAACCTTCCAGATTCTGGGGGATCCCTTTGCCCGATGAATGCCCAGGGTACGGTCCCTGCTTGAGGAAATTCTGAGCTGCTAAATTAACAGAGGGCTGCCTGAAGAGGCAATTTTTTTGTCTTTATAGTAGAAAACTTATTTTGCCATCAGCTATTTTAAAGTTGCCCTATCACACAATACATCTCCTTGTACATTCATGTTCCTGGATTCTATTTCCTGTCAAGTAAGACTGAATTTATGAATATTGTGATCTATGTGTGGTTCTTGTGGGGAGCTTGGACCTTCGCCTGTGAGTTTGCTACCCTCAGCCTTTGAACCCCCACTTTTGGAGGCACAACTAGAACTTATGTTTCTGCATCCATTCCATTTTTGCACTAAGTCCGCAGGTGGCTCTGAGTCACATGCAAAAGCCCTACAAATAAGAGCGGCCACTTTAGTTCTTACCCTGAAGATGGACAACTGCCCAGCTCCCATCATACAGCCTTCATCAGCCTCGGCTTTCTCTTCTGCCCTCCCCGCCCACTTACACTGACCAGTATTCCCCAGTATGCCAGCCCTTGCATCCCTCAAATGCTGCTTGATGACGCAACCCCTGAGATCCTCTGCTGGGGGTCTGGGGAGTATGAGGATGAGGTGACATCCAAGGAGCCGGTGGCACCTTGCAGGGACACATGTGGTGCCTTTTCTCCTCCAGCCCCTTCCCCTCGGGAGGGATGTTGGCATCTCTCACCTGTACTGCTCGTTGGCTTTCAGCTTCCCGTTGCACGTGGCCCTGGACTGGCCGCACTCCTCTGTTCCCACTGGCACTCGCCAGGTTTCGGGGGAGCTCCTGGGGCTCGAATGGAAGGGATTGGGGAGTAGCACAGCCAGGTAGGAGTCCTCTGTCCCATAATAGTGGTCATACCATGTGCTGGACATGATTTCCTGGGTGGGCCTCAGCACTGAAGGGGAACGTACAAGGTGACAGTGATAGTCCCAAAGTGATGTCCAGGGGACCCGCTGCCTTCCAGGGAGCCACTGCAGATTGGGATGTGCAGGGGCACTTACGTGAATCATTAGTGGTAGCAATGACACCATAATACTCGATCTGGCCGTTCTCCTCGCTGAACAAGTCGGATGAAATGATAACCGTGGAGCTGGACTCCACCTGGAAGATGTCTGCTCGCAGTGGTGGAGGCAGAGCTGGAAGAGGAACCAGCAAGGACCTGTTAGTGCGTCCCTGCTCCCACAGACCCACCACCCATTGCTCAGCCTGCGACTGAGAGCCCAGACCCACTGCAGTTCCGTGCAGGACCTCACAGGGCTCACAGGCACCTGACCAGGTCTAGTTAGCAACACTGGATGTCTTCTCCTGGGGTCTGTGGCAAGGTTGTGGAAATGCAGGGGACTCACCCTCCACTGTTGTGTTGCAGAGCAGCGTCACAGCCTGGCTCCTCATTGTGTTCATGCCCACTGTGCTCACAACGATTCGGTAGGACGAGTTTGGCCCCAGCCCCTCCAGACTAGCCTCGCTCGTAGGGATGCTCGTGACATACTTGGAGGTGGGAGATCCATCAGAGAGCCTCTCTGTCACCACCTCATAAGCCTCCACATCTCCAGGAGAGCTAGTCCAGTTCAAGTAAAGGCTCCTTGCCTCTGGTAGGCATTGTACATCCTCCACCGGGTTTGGCTCTGCAAAGGAGACATGGCAGGCTCTGGACTTACTGGATCAGAGGAATCCCAACCTCAGCCCACGCGTCAGCCCAGAGCCACTATGGTCCTCTACTGCCTGTCCCTAGGTCAATGAGAGAGAAGCAAAGCTGGACATCTGCGACCTGGGAGCCTTCTTGTGCCAAGGGCCACAGGACAAAGCCAATGGGTCAGGGCCTGAGCAGATGTCTTATGGGAGAAGCAGACCAATGGAGACCTCTGCAGAGTCTGCTTTACTTTACAGGCAGCCAGGCCACGAGGTGATGGGAAATCTCTGATGGGGCTCTCAGGGAGCTGACAGCTACCAGAGGGTCACCTCACTTGCTTTCCTTATGTCCCACCGAGAAGACTCCCCATGCTTCTGCTGACACCCAAGGGCTGATCCAGTCCTGAGGCCACCCAGGCATTTCTCCCCCTTCCAGCCTGCACTCTCCCCACGACAGCGCAAACCCACCCATTGGCACCACCAAGGCTTTGGTGCTGCTCCAGTAGGGCCCGGCCACACAGCTCAAGGAGACAGAGTAGTTCCTCCCTGGGACCAGCCCCCGGAGAAGGTGCTGGACTTGCCCTCTGCTGAGGGTGTGCCGCCAGGGCAGCGTGCTGTTCCTGGGATCCCGCAGCCACAGCTGGCAATCATCCTGCTGCCCAGAGACACTGCCCCAGGAGATGAGCATCGTGTTGTTCCCTTCAGCCGCTGCAGAGAGGTTTTTGGGAACTGCGGGTGCTACGATGGAAAGCACACAAGGGGAGGGTTACTGGCACGCACGTGCTCTCCTCTGTCCTGTCGAGGTACAAGTAGAAACCGGGGAATACACAAGAAAACTTCCTATGTTCAGGGAGCTGCTGGCTGCCACTACTAGAAATGACCTTTAAATGGCAGCTGGAGGATATGCAAAGTGTGGAGCATGAGGAGATGGGTTCTTCCTCCTGCTAATTAGCAAGTTTCATTAGAGACCTGCCTGAAGGGCTCTGCACATGACTCCCAAGCATCTTGCCAGGGGCTGGCTGAGCATGGGAGCAGAGACCTCTGGATTCCCCAGGCAAAGTGCAGGGACTGTGGGGACAAGCACATGAAAAGGCTTATTGTGCTTATCTGCAATTTCCACATTCCTTCAAGTAAAAAAAAAAAAAAAAAAAAAAAAAAAGCCCAGCCTCCACTTCTCTGCCATGCCAGGAATTTTCTGACTGCCTGGGAGAAAGGCAGTGGGGATGGTGTGTCCCCTGGATGTGAGGCCTTGGGTGGTTTCGCAGGCTGTAAGAGTCTCCACCAGAGCTGCACTGCTGCCATGGGATCCCTCGCTCTTGTTCAGCCACCCACGCCTGGAGGAGCCAGTTCGTGTGAAGCCATGAGCTGGATGTCTGCCCCCTGAGCCAGCAACCACGGCTGCCAGGCTGCAGAGGTGCCCTGCTGCCCCTCCACCAGGCACCTGCACAGCCTGTGATCCCATTCCTGTGGTGGTTCCTGCAGCTGCCAGGCAGCATAGAACCACAGAATGGTGGGGGTTGGAAGGGACCTCTGGAAATCATTGAGTCCAACCCCCCTGCCAGAGCAGGAACACCCCAGGGCATGTCACAGCAGTCCTGGAGTCCAACCCCCCTGCCAGAGCAGGGTCACCCAGGGCATGTCACAGCAGTCCTGGCTGTGTCCCTGCCCTTTCCCACCTCAGGTGCTGAGCCTACCCAGACTCATGCATGGTGCAAGGACCCCCAGCTCTTGCCACTTACTTGTCCAGTCGGTGATGTTCCCGGAGGAGGCCGTGTAGGGCCCTGCCATGGACACCACTTCCAGCAGGTACTTGTGTCCGGGAGCCAGGCCGGAAAAGGTGAATTTGCTGATGCCTTTCCCAACAGAGACATTGGCTGCCACAATACTTGATCCCGAATGATACAGGAGGAGCCTGTAACTGTCTTGTCCTTGGGGTTCGGCTCGCCAGGATGTGCTCAGCCTGTTGGGATACCCCTGGTTTGTCATGTAAACGTTACGGGGTGCCAGGGGGTCTGGAAAGACAGGATGGGAGACATGTCAGTGAAGGGTTTGAGGATGTTGCTTGGCTATCTCGGCAGTGTCATCAGAAAGGATGCACCACACAGGACAGGGCATTTCATCTTGGCTGGATGGTTGCATCCACCAGCCTGGAGGCAGCTAAAAGCAGCTCCTGCAAGATTCAAGAGGTGCCTCTTTGAGCACAGACAGCTCTGTCCCAGCTGGAGTGAAACACCCAGAGATGGGCAAGGAGGGAGCACCCGGCCAGGTAGAGGGGAGGGGCAGATGGATGCCCCTGTCTGCTGCTGCCTCCTTCACGCCTCTCCTCTGAAGCACAGCCCCCAGAGCTGCAGCTGGCCCTATCCAGTCTGGTGGGGCTGATGGGATGGGTGGGCACTGACATGCCTTTGGATTCAAGCAGGGCTTGGGTTCTGCTACAGAGGTCAGTGGGGCCACGTCCTTTGCGGTGCCCTTTTGTGACAGCCCAGCAAGGCATGTGTCACCTCAAAGCAGGGTACTCACACGTCCAGTTGCTGACATTCCCTGCAGGTGTTTGGTAGGACCCTGCCACGGACACCGCCTCCAGCACATACTTGCTTCCTGGGGCCAGTCCCGTGAAGGTGAAGTTGTGGGTGTCTCTCCCAAGCGAGGCTGTAGCTGCCACGTTGCCCAGCTGCGCATGGTACAAGGTCAGCCTGTAGCCATCTCGCCCACTGGCTGCGGCTCCCCAGGATGCGCTCAGCCTGTCGGGATGCCCCGTGCTCAGCAGGCGCACGGCGGCTGGGGGCAGCGGGCCTGGGGAGTCACCAGATCTGATGTTAGGGACTGAACACTGTGCAGAAGGTAACAGATGCTTGATGGGATGTTGTGCAGCAGGACAGATGCTCTCTGAGGGCTGGGACTCGTAGGTCCCCAATGGCACACTCTTCTTCCTCAGTTTTCTCTTTTCCATCCTCATTCCACCTCACCTTTAATGCTGCTTACCCTTTGTGGTCCCTTACACACCAACCCTTCTTCACATAGGTCACCTTAAACCCAATAGCCCACCTGGGACACCTTTGCCACTGCTGCAGCCTCCAGCACCCAGCTGACTGCAGCTGCCTGGGCAAAGCTGGCACGGCACCTACACTCTGCCCAGCCCTAAAATCTTTCTGCGTGGGGAGAAGTGCTGGACTAGTCTACCTCCAGAGCAAAGACATTCTCCTGGGAGAACTGTGGATTAGCCTCTTGTACTACACTGATTAATTTCCTCAGCCTCTCTGGTAATGTGGTTTCTACCTGCTAGAGGAGACTCAGCAAGGGTGTGAGTGCTCCTGTGTACAGGGAGACGGGGCAGCACAGGCAGGGGGGATGTCCCCACATGGGCACAGCTGGCCAGCCCTGCATGTCATCAGCATGTACTTGTGCAAGTCTACAGTTGAACATCCGTGTGCCCACGAGGGTAACAGTGTGCCCTGCACTAACTGCTGCATGTTGCACCCGTGCACACAAGTGTGCACATCTTGGCAAAGGTGAACCTCATGAAGTTCAATAAGGACAAGTAGGGAGTTCTGCATTTGGGGAGGAATAACACCAGGCACCAGTACAGATTAGGGGTCATCCTGCTGGAAAGCAGCTCCACGGAAAGAGACCTTGGAGTCCTGGAGGATAGTAAGTTCTCCATGGGACAGCAATGGGCCCTTTTAGCCAGGAAGGCCAATGGCATCCTGGGGTGCATTAAGAAAATTGTGTCCAGCAGGTCTAGGAAGGTTCTCCTCCCTCTCTACTCTGCCCTGGTGAGTCCACCCTGTGTCTAGTTTTGGGCTCTCCAATTCAAGGCAGACAGGGACCTACTGATGAGAGTCCAATTGAAAGCTACAAGGATGATTAAGGGACTGGAACATCTGTTCTGTGAAGAAAGGCTGAGAGAACTGAGGCTGTTCAGTCTTGAGAAGAGAAGGCTGAGAGGGGATCTTATCAATGTCTATAAATATCTGAGGGGTGGGTGTCAAGTGGAAGGGGCCAG
>WTSP01020440.1:0-32089 GCA_025331215.1 Actenoides lindsayi
TGCGCACCACACACCACACCAAAAACCCCCCCCCACGCCGGGGTTCCGGAGGGCTTTTTGTGCCGCGGGGGCGCGCCCCCACGTCCCACAGGGTGGCCGGAAAGGGGGGGGGGGGGGGGGGGGGAAGGGCTTGCAAGTAATATCATCTCGAAAACACATTAAAAAAAGAAGGAAGTCTGTCAAGGGGCACGCACAGGACGCGGGGCTCTACCGGAAGAGCCGGTAGGCACGAGGGAGCCGCCCGTCCTTGCTGGACAGCGCTGCCTGGATGTGCTCGTAGCTGGGCAAATCCGCCAAGTCGCCCAGCGCGGCCACAGCTGGCTTTTTGTGAAGCATCTTGGTGACAACTCTCTTGATATCGGAGGATTTCACCTGACCTGCAGCAAAAAAAAAGGGAAAAAAAAAAGGTAAGGCTGGGACAACTCCCCTCTAAATAGCACAGAACAGCTTTAGTCTGACGCTCGGGAAAGCGACCGCTAACGCTTCTCGACCACGCTGCTGGTTTTGTCCTTCCTTCTGACAAAAATAGGCACTGTGCTTGCTTGCAAGTGATGAAGATGATCAGTGTGAACGTATCTGTGGTATTTACACCCCCAGGCTTCCTAAGGCAGTTCATCTGTGCTACAAGAACATGTTTTCAGTTGCTCCCCCCACCAAATTATACCCACAGTTCAGTCAGGGCAAGGAAAAGCGTCTACTCACTGATCAGGGCGCAGAGTTCATGAGGTAGCTTCCTCGTGTTTGTTGCCAACACTTGTCTTCCTACATCTTCAAAGATAACTGGCCGAGACTCAAGGTTCATCATGAGCATGGACTTGAGCTGTGTCTTAGCTCGCTCAAGTTCCACCTGTAAATGAGCAGCAAATACAAACAAGATGTTCAAACCAGTCTGGCCAGTTCTAATACAAGATACTACATCCCAGCTCAGGAGTCCTCAGCACAGCAGAGACAGGGACCTGTTGGAGCAGGGCCAGAGGAGGCCCAGCAATGCTGGGAGGGCTGGAACCCCTCTGCTGGGAGGCCAGGCTGGGAAAGCTGGGGGGTTCAGTCTGGAGAAGAGAAGGCTCCATGGAAGCCTCCTGGTGGCCTTTCAGGACTTTAAGGGGGGTCTATCAGAAAGATGGGGATAGATGGGGATAACAGGCTGGAACTGTTGTGACAGGACAAGGGGTGATGGGTTTAAACTAAAGAAAGAAGGAAGAAATTTTTTACGCTGCAGATGGTGAAACCCTGGCCCAGGTTGCCCAGAGAGCCAGTACATGCACAGTTTCAGCTCCAAGACCATCTGCACCGTGTGCCAGTTGGGCTGCTGACCTCTCCTACTGCTCCTGCCATCAGAATGAATTCTCTCGTGATGATTTCCACCATCTCTCGAACCTGGGGAAACCAGATCATTGAGAGAAGATGAGAACAGCACTTCTCCTGTGAATATTACTGTCTGCCAGTAAGCGATGGGATGACTTAAGGCCACCCGTCTTCGAGGACAGGACGATGTACCTGTTTTGGATCTGCGCTGGCGTGGATGCACAGCAGCCCTGTGTCCTCGTAACTGTGGTGGTAAGAGGTTGCGTTGTACATCCAGTGGTGCCTGTGAGGATACGAACAGTACTTTAAAAACAGAATTTCAATGTAAAAATTAAACCAAGAGGGGCAGCGAGTCCTTTCCTGAGGCGTTTTCAGGATTGTCAGCAGCGCCGGTGAGATTTGCCAATCCCTTCCTCTGAGAATTTCTGCATGTGCCATCTACTTCCTTCTCTTCTTCCACCCCTGACACCAAACCCAGAGCAGTATCACTGGAAAAACTGCTAATTCTGCTCATATCCTCTCACTAAGGGCTTGGGGAGGAAGGTGGATCCCCAGTCACTTCTGCCCTTTGCTTTCACCCTCTCGAAACACTCACTGACAAATCAGTCCCACACATTTCAAGTGGAAGAAGCTGAGGTGAAACCTGGGGGTGGTGGCTTCCCAAAGATGAAACCTTCCACGTGGACCTGCTAAAGGAGCCGGTTTCTGCTCTCCCTTAAACAAAGGCAAACAAACCTGTTGAGCACATTGAGGTACAGTCGGGTGAACATGCCCTTGCCAGGCCCTCCAGCTGAGAACGAGCCACCACCTCCCATCATCATGTTTAACACCGCAAAGGGAATGAAATCTTCCTCCTGAATTGCAACAAGGAATTCAGTCAGCTGACAGCAGAGCTCTCAATGATCCAGGATGAGCGAAGAGGGAGAGGAAGAGTCAGAAAGAAACATGGCAGGAAAAGAGCATAAAGGTGGGTGCCTTCGTCAAGCTGTCAGTGAAAAGGCTGCTGGGCTGTATGTGCAGCAGCACCAAAGTTTACGTATTGCAACCTAGTATGTGTGGTTTCTGCAGGTACAGGGCACCCAAACCAAAGGAGTTTAGGTTCATACTTACTAAAAATGAGCAGCTTTCTAACCCAATCATGATGTGGGTAAGCTCTGGGATGGGAGTAGGGCCCAAACTCACATCTGACATATCTTTTTCAACCTGTGGGAAGGGCAGACAAATTACTAGGACTGATTTTCACCTCTGTTGTATCCAGCTTGATAAATTCCCAATAATTAACCTGTCACCCCAATAATGGCTGTCATGGCCAGTTTGGGCTCATATCAAGGAACAGCATGTAAATTTACAAAAGCAAAGCCTACAAAGAAACCAGCTGAAACCCAAATCTGCACCTCCAACAGAAGAGAAGAGGCCCGACGCCACCTCCACCTTCCTTTTACCTTGACAATGCCTCCTGTATACTGAGCCACAGATCTGTCCACGTCCCTGGCCTGCCCGCTGCCCCAGGCCGGCTCCACACCGAGCAGGTATTTCTTTGCACACTCCACCAACTGCTCATGCTCGATTCCCACCCCGGCCAGCACCATCCTGTCTGGTGTGTAGTAGTTGCGCAGGTAGGAATGCAGGACGGCTCGATCGATCTTCTCCGTGTTCTCCACTGGGCAGAACCTGTTCAGCCCGACCGTGTTCTCTCTGTAGGCTGCCTAAAAGGAAACGGCTCCGGTAAAGTAACAAATACTATTTCACCTCTCTCCATCTAAAGCTGGTTTAGAACTATGCACGTCTGAGACACGTCAGAGAGGACAGGCTGGGCGTTGTTTCACTAATCTCAGCGTAACTCAACAACAGCTTGTCACCCCCGTCAAGAAAGACAAGTTATAGATGGTTTTAGTTTGGGTTAAAATCTTCCACGTGTGTAGAATGTAGGATTTCAAAGTGAAGACACAGTGAGATCCTCCTAATTGAGTAACAGAAAAACCTATTATCAGGATAGCCTAAAATAAACCCCGAGGAGGAGAGAACATGGCACGTCTCAGGTGGGGGCTGCGCGCGAGGCGGACTTCTCAGCGCGTTACCGCGTGGATCATCTCCGTGAGGAGAGGCTCCGGGTCGGGTCTCATATTCAAATCTTCAAGCTCAAATCGTATCGCCGCTCGAGTCATCTCGATTTCTTCATCTGTCATAAGAAAGAACACGAGAGATCACAACCACCCTGCCAAGCACCCCCTGGGGCGCTCCGCTGAGCGCAGTCGAAACGAAGCATTCCGAGATCTAACAGCAGGAGCCGCGCCGGGAGCCTCGAGACAGAGAGAGATGTTCCCAGACCTGAGAACCTGGGCTGCAGCGCGACGTCAGCCAGCAAGTTGACCACCGTGTCCAGGCCTTTGGCGTCAGCGGAAACGGCGTACATGATGGTGTCCCTGCAAGGAGAGCAGACGGCTGCCACGCTGAGGAGTCGCTCCCGGGACCGTTCAGGAAACGGGCATCAGGAAATCCCGGGTAAAGCTGCTGGCCTGCTACTCGTTAAACGCTTCCAAAAGACAACAGAACTTTTACCACCCTTTCAGGTTCCCTTTTGCAGCTTGCTCGGCAGTCGCCACAAATGGGATTTCTGATGCTTCGAAGCAAGAAGCGGCTTTTACTGCCACCCGCCCGAGAAGGCAGCTCGAACCACTCCATGTTCCAACCAGTCAGGGAAGAGAGGACAGAGAAGGAGCATCGTACCTCGAGGCCTGGCAGTCACAAATGCCCCCGTGCTTTTCCAAAGTGAGGAGAATTTCATCTTTGCTGCCAAACTGAGCTGTGGACTAAGAAAGAAGGTAACAGTGTTATTAATTAATGGAGCAATAATCATTTATAATCCCTCAGCACAACCCAGAACAAGCATCTTTTACATTAAGTCAAATGGTTTATTGAATACTCGGTAACCTTGGAGGTGAAAGCACAACAGATTTTCAAAACAGCAATAGAGGCTGGGGTGGTTTGACCTTGGCTGGACACCCAGCTGCTCTACCACTCCCCCCCATCCCCTTCATCCTTTCAGCTGAACCAGGGGGAAGAAAATAAGATGAAACTCATGGGTTAAGACAAAGGCAGTTTAATGAAAAGCAAAGCAAGGCTGTATGCAGAAGCAGAAGAAAACAAAGATTTATTCTCTGCTTCCCATCAGCAGGTGCTGTCCGGCCCCTTTTCCAGGAAGCGGGGCTCCAAACGGGTAGCGGTTGCTCTGGGGACAAGCAGATGACCCCCATTCCCCCTCGCCAGCGTTTTCCTAGCTTTTATTGTTAAGCTGATGTCATATGGTCTGGAATATTCCTTTGGGCAGTCTGGGTCAGCTGTCCCAGTCCTCTCCCCTCCCAAGATCTTGTCCCCCCATCCACTGTTGGACAAACAGCCTCGGTGCTGTAAGCCCTGCCCAGCAGCAGCCCCAGCCCAAGGGGGTGATCAGCACCTTGCCAGCTCCTGCTGCAAAGCACAGCCCTGGGATGGCCGCTGTGGGGAAAACTAACCCCAGCTCAGCCAGACCCAACACAGCAATGAACGGGGAAGATTATCGGGGTCTATTTGAACGGCCCCGCTCCCCCTGCTCTGCAGAGCTCGGGTGCCCTGCCCAGGCCCAGTACTCACGGTGAAGGCCAGCTTCTCCAGGAAGTGAGAGATGCCGCTCGGGTATTTCGCTTCGTGTCTTGACCCCGAGTTGACCAGAACTAGCGTTGAAAAGAGAAATCAGCGGGACTTTTACCGACTCCCCCCGGCTCTGTGCCGGTCCTCACACAGCGGCCGGGCTCCCGGGGGAGGTGAAGCGTCACCAGGCCAGCCCGGGCCGGGGCAGCGGCACTGCCCGGGGGTGCGCGCCCCGCTCCCCCTCCGGTACTCACTGCCCACGGTGCAGAACTGCCCGAACTTGTTCTGGGAGGCGACGCGCAGCCCGTTCTCCAGCACCGTCACCCGCGTCTCGAACCGCTCCCGGCCCTCGGCCGCCGCGAACACCGCCTTGGGCACTCCGGGCAGCGGGCAGGTCAGGGACACGCTGGGGTAGGAGCCGCCGCCGCTGTAGCTCCGTCCGGCCGCCAGCCCGCACCTGCGGGACACCGGGAACCGCCGTCAGCGACACCGGGAGCCCCGGCAACGCCTCCCCCGCCGCCGGTACCGGGGGCTTCATTCGCCCCGCCCCCCTCCCAGCGTCTCACCGCCGGGCCGGGCCCCAGGCCCCCCGCCGCAGCCACGCCATGGCGGTCGCCATCTTGCCGTCACCCGGGAGCCTCAGCGCCGCCCGGCGCGGGGTCACGTGGTGCAGCGTCAGGCGCCTCCGCGACCCCGGGGAAAGGGGCGGGACATGGGGGGGCGGAGCAAGCCGCCATTGGCCGAGGCCGTGGAGGCCGCTCGCTCATAGGCCCGCGCTGAGGGCAGGCCCCGCCCCGCGCGGCTGCCGGCGGCCATGGCGGCGGGGGATGGCGCGCTGCCGGCGGCGGCCCCGGCCGAGCCCAACCCCTTCTCCTTCCGCGAGTTCGTCCGCAGCAAGGCCCGCGGCCACCGGCAGGTAGGGCCCGCCCGGGGGCTCGGCTCGAATTGGGCCCCGCCGCGCTGAGGCACCCGCCTCAGCCCCTCTGTTCCCTCCGCAGGCGGCTCGGCCCGGTTCCCCCTTATTCCCGGATCTGGTTCCCCACGGAGAGGCGGAGGACGAGGAGGAGGAAGAGGAATGGAGCGAGAGCTACCAGCCCTGGGCCGTGGAGCGGGCCCACCTCGCCGCCGCGGGGTCCCCCTCGCTCTCCGCCGGCTCCTTCTTCTGCGAGGGCCTGGGGCTGGCGGGCAGCGGGGAGCTGAGCGCGGCCTCCCCCGGAGCCCCCCCGGCGCCGGGCTTTGAGCCCCTGCGGCAGCCCAGCTACGAGGAGGTGAGCACCCAGCCCTCCGACCGCCCGGCAGCTTTCTCGGGACCGACACAGACGCTGCCTGCGGGCTCCGGCCTCTGTCTGTCGGGCTGTTAGCCGAGCGGGTGTCAGAGCGTGCTGGCGGCTGGGGCCAGAGGAGTGGGGCTGCTGAAAAAGAAAAACTGCTCTCAGCAAGGGGCAGATCTGGTTGCTTGTCTGTCTCGCTGCTTGTGGCATAACCCAGGTGACTTTGTCGCTCCCTTCCCCATGAGGTCGTATTGATTTGGGATTAATTCGATCAGCCGCGTTCGTGCTTACTGTTTGGTGCCACGTTTCTGTGCCCCACGGGGGGGGTTAGTGACTTAAGTGGTTCTGAGAGGGGGGGAAAACGAGGTGTGAAAGTAATGGACAGCACCAGCCTTTCCAGCATGAGAGTCAGAGCAGAATATTTCTTCTGGTACTGGTCTCATAGCGTTGTGAAACCACACCTTCCTTTCTAATGAGAGTTTTTCTTTCTTAGCTAAAAGAAGAGAATGCCAGTTTGAGAAGCAAGATCAATAAGCTTCAGATTGTCTCTGAAACTCAAGCAGACAAGTGCGTAAGCCACAGTATGGGGGAAAATAACCACATAAGCAAGGAGTTGTCTTAGAAGAGGTGCTCACGGGAGACAGTCAACGTCTTTAAAGAAGAACAATGTAGTTGAAATCTGTGCTATTTGTTTTAAAAGCTTTAACAAACCTGGTTTTCTTACTGAAAAAGTCTTGGAAAGTAAGTAGCAAGCTCGTGTCTGATGAGTGTGTTCATGTGGCTTATGCTTTGTGCAGCTTAAGTGGAAAATGAGAGTAGAGCTTGACAGGATGCATTCCATAAAGCTTCAGCCTAACGAAGTAATTAATCTCTCTCCTTTGAAGCAAGAAAAGCACTTTTATTTTTGTTGGTGAGCAGCTTGCTATTGAGAGACTTGAATTTCCTGAGGTTCAACAAGCCAGTGTCTGGTCTAGGGTGGCAGTTTAAGTTCCCATCTGAACCCTCTGCGCTCACTTTCAGCCAGGACTTCCACGGGATCAGAATTAACCTTATTTAGATTGATTCTGGCCTTGTGCTGCGAGTTTTCTGTAGGGCCTTTCTGCACTCAGCTGTATTGTTCCTGCTAATGGATGTTGAGCAAAGAAACCCTCTGAGCCACAGCCTAGAAGTGTAGTTCTGTAGAATGAGCTTCTTGATCCTTCCCTAGAATTTTCTTTCCCAAGTACTTAATGTTACGAGTGCTTACTGTACGTTGTCCCTTGTTTTTTAAGGATGAGGAAGCTTGAGAAGAAACTTGAGGAAAACAAAATTAAAGAAGAAAAAGAAACGCAGGATTTGGAAGCAATGGTGCAGCACGTGGAACAGAATCTCCAGCTGATGACTGTAAGTGTTGGTGTTGGCCACAGCAGCAGGAGCTTGTGTGGAACAGTGGAGTTCGGTTCCTTTTCCTTCCTGTCCCAGGGGAGGGAGGGGAATCCAAAGAGATTCCTTCACCCCTCTGAGCACTGAACAGCCCCAAATGTGGGTTCAAACTTTTCCCTTGACTGTGTCCCACTACCCAGAGTAAGGGAGGTCTTTGTATTAACACTTTTTCTGGAGTCATCAACAACTTCAGTTGCTTTTTTTGCAGCCTGTGTGAACTAAGAGCTGTTTTTCCAGCTTCATTATTTACACCCAGTACCTTTTGCTGCTGTCCAGCAGTGATGGATGGCACCTGAAGATATCAGGAAGGAAGAAAGGGAAGGAGACAGATGATGGGACGTGACTGGGGTGTCACTATCCCTATCTCATCAAGCCTTCAGAGCACAAAACCACATAACATTTAACACCAACCGTAGCGCTTCAAGTCAAGCTCCGGCACCGTGCATTCCTGCGTAGCTCAAACCCCCTGCTGCCTGTAAACCATCTCTGTTCTGTTTCAGAAGCGGGCAGTGAAAGCTGAGAACAGCGCTGCAAAGCTGAGGCAGGAAAACGCGCTCCTCCAGGTACGAAGTGATCTCGTTAAAGCCTCGCTGAACCAGCCGGGGCTGAAAGCGCAGGTCTGCAAGCTGAGCCTGCGAAAAGGGCGCTGAGAAACGTTACTGAACGCGTTGAGGAGTTGGTTTAGTCGGGGAGTGCCTGCAGGAGCCGTGTGGTGACCTCCACAGAAAGCCTTGGTTTCCCTCCCTAGGTCCAGCTGAACAATTACAAGACAGAGAACGAGGCCCTGAGGTCGGGGCAGTCGGCGAGTCTGGCCGTGGTGAAACGAAACGCAGACCTGGCCTTACAGAACCTCCTTGGGGTGATAACCAACTCCCGCTCCTCCATCAAGTGAGTTGTTCCGAGATGACTTCTGACGCTGTCCCGGATGCTTCTCCAAACGCTGAGGTCACAGCTAAAAAGTTTCCAGCGGGTTTTTTTAGGATTGAAACTCTGGGTTTGTTGTTATTTGTGCCAGCTCAGCCAGACCGTGTTGCTACTGCCCTGCTGGGTGTTTTCCTCTAGGTTTAGGTACTAAAAATAACTAAAATCTGCAAGTCTTTAATTTTTTACTTAGTGTAAGCCCCTTAGACTCTCATCCTTCACTTCTCCAAGACTCTTAACGCTTCACAAAGCAAGGTCTTCACATAAACCGCTTCTTGAAAACTCCCCTGTGTGGGTAAACGCCCCGAAAATGCTGCCGGGCTCCTTCCTTCCCCTCTCCCCGTCTAACGCGTCTCTCCCCCCTTCCAGGCAGCTGCTCTCGGGGGCAGAATCGCTGCAGCTCGTTGCCGAGCTCCTCAAATCGATCGACAGGATCTCTGAGATGTCAGAGGACGGACAGTGACTCAGACGACGACAGGGGAACTTTGCTCTCCTGCGGAAACCGTGACTTTTCAGAAGGCAGTGTTATATCCAAGGGCAAACTGCTGTGTCATGATGCCTAGCTGCATATATTATTCAAACTAACATGCACACAATGGAGTTGGATCTGATCTCTATTGATGTCACTTATTTGCCACACTCAGTAAAGCGTATTTTAAAAAAATATTCACAATCTCATTTTCAGCTGCAAAGTCTGACTACAACTGTCTGTCCAAACTCACTAATTTCTCAATACAGAGTATGACTGTGGATATCCTAGGCACATGTGAAGGTGTGAGCTTTTTGTTGCTGACTAGATCAGACTCATGGCTCTGCACACAATATACTTCTTAGTTCAGTATCTAGACCAAAGAAATGAACCCTAATTTTAGGGTTTTGCCCAGAAAAAAACGATCCCTAGGACAAGCAACAGTTTCAGGTGGAAGCCTATAAAGGTGCAGAAGACGATTATGGCCACCGAGGGACGGGTTGTCTGAAGGCTGTTCAGTGGGAGAGCGTCCTGCTCCCCATTCACAAAACCAGCTTTTCCTGATGTCCTGCTTCTTTTGCTCTGTTTTCTCTATTGAAGCCAGCAAGGTAAAGGCCATGCTGCCAAGATTTTCTTTCATTCCTTCTCCAAAAGCCATTCATCCACCAGGGTTCCGGTTGGAAAAATACCGTTCGAGCATGTAATTAAAGACTTTGTTATTATACATATGCACAGGGGAGCTGAATTAAGTTGCATGGACTGCTTTGCCATAGGCCCTAAGAAAACTGTGATCCTAATGATTACAGTGGGTAAAAAGCTCATTTCAGCCTGGATCCTGCTGTTAGGTTAATTAGCCTTCCAATCAAAGTATTAAGATATTTAAAAAGTATTGAAATATTAAAAAACCCTGAACCAAACCAAAACACAAACCAAAGAATATTGACACCTGTCTGCAGTGGGTACACTTATTTTTCACTTTTATGCACACCTTCACTCTTCTCCTTTTGGTTCTGTTTCTGTAATAATGCTGGCATGCAGTTCTCAGATTCTTGTTCTTAGTACTTGTTTAGTTTCCAGGTGCTAGAGAGATCTAACATACTCTCTTGTTTTGTTTGGCTGGTTTGAGTAGGTTTACTTATGTTTTCTTTTCTTTTCTTTTTAGGCAGGGCTGGTACTAATTGGTTTCTAAGTTAAAGGAATAAAAGAAACTGTTAGCAAATCTGGTTTTGTGTTTTCTGTCTATATATTGTATTGAAAAGAGAAGGCAATTATTCTACAGAGTTGAAGATTGGTTGCACTGGGATTTATTGAATGTTGATTGGCATCCTCACACATGATTTAAATACTTGTTTATGTCATCTGTATTATAGAGCTAAAGGATCACAAATGGGGCTGGAGCACAACTACAGCAGCGTACTTTTTTTCTGCGTATTGGCAGAGTAAAACTGTGTATTTGTTATCTTTCAAACAAAACCAATAGTTTTCAAAAGAAAACATTCTCCTTTCCTTCTCTTTTCTTGCATTTTTCCTCTTCTTATGTTTAAGCTTAACTATCTTTCTTTCAAGGAAGGTGGGGGTTTTTTTTAACTTCATGGGGATTAAAATTTCATTAGCTATGTCTGAAAATAAAAAAGTTGCACCTAGCAAAACTATCTAAATATTTATAAAATAACAAGAAAAAAAATCCATATCCAAAAAATCATCATTCTTTCTCACAAATTAACCCCCTTTTTTTTTTCACTTTATTTGAAACCTCATTTTGCATTCAATAAATTGGTATTGGACTAAAAACAATAAAAGCCCTAAATCAATTCTAACACAGGCACTGTGTAAATGAAATAAAAGCCCATGGTTTAAACTCCTCTGGAGTACATATATGTATTTGGACAGCAAGGTTAAACAGGGACCTCAAAATTCACTGATTTATTTCTTTCTGTCACCATCACCATATCCATGCCAATAAGCTTATTTGTATTTCTTATATGAGGAAACATTCCAACTGTAAAGTTCAGTAGTAATGCACTCTGACAACCTTCACTTAAACCACTAAAGGATCAAACCAGTTAGAATTGCTAATGTTCAGTAGAGCTAACACTGAAAGATGAGTAGAATTTACTAAAATCATATTCACTGGGAAATAGAATCTGTCTTTTTCCCCAGAATACTTTCATGTAACTGTTTCTGATATTTAATTAACCGTGTTAATGATATTTAAATCCAGGGATATTTCTCCCTCTGCCAGCTAATTATGACATTCTAATTTTTGCTTCTGAGAGTGACACAACTCCTGCTCAGTTCGTGGGGTCTTTTTCATCATGTCCTCTTCTCAGATTTGAGCCCTCTGAGGATAAAGGAAGATTCTAATGACACCCTCCAAGGTAGACTCCTTTGAAGGCTAGGACCAAGAGCTTTGATTTCAGGTCACTCCCTATGTGGCTGTCTTTAAAGTTCATCTGAATTAACATTCAGTGATATTTTTGGCAGCTTTCACTGCCAGAAAAAATCATTACAGTGGAATAATAATGCAAATAAACTTTGCATAGTCCCATTAAATCATTAAATGCCACATTGTTCTGTAATGGGAATGACATTTCATTATTTCTAAAGCATCAAATGTGTCTCCGTGCTCACTGCCAGTTTCATGATAATACACTAACACTGGAACAAGAAACTAAGGGTCCTAGGGCTTATATGATGCCTGCAGATACCTGAAATGACCGAAAAATACAGAGGTAAAAGCATCATAAAAGAACTACACTGAGCTTTTTAGAGTGTGTTCAAACATTTGGTCCAGATTGTCAATGATATTCAATTTTTCTTTTGTCCACTTTCTGACAAAAGCAAAAGGGAAAGATTAGCTGTGTGTCATCTGGGTAATATCTTCCAACTTTTGGTTGTGATTTTTGGGTTTTTTCCTCCATATTTTTGTCCTCCTAACATTTACTAAGGTTGAAGAAACCCTTTATAAAGGCACTGCATCATACACTTGAGTGTATAAAGCATAAAACCAAACAAAGATAACCCTATTTTGTTTATAAAGTGTTCTCTGATGTCCAAAGACTTCCTATGAGAAGAAAGCAAAAAAAGAAACAAAAAGAAATAAAAAAAACGCAAACCCCAAAATAATTATCTAAAGTATGGTAAACAATTAAAAACAGCTTGGGAAATTCAGGGAGAAAATCCTGCCATATATTAAAAAGCGCCATGTCCTAGGGGAGTAAGCAGAGAGCTTCAGAAATTACACCCATTCCTTCTCTGGCTGCTATGGAAATGCTTCTTTGAAGGAGCATTCCTGTGTAGGACCTTGAAGAACAAACAGAGGTTAGAAGGCTCTAACATTCAATCAATGGAATGAGAGAAAACAAAGGGAAAAAAAGACCCAGGTTCATCAGGACATCTCCTATAGTGTAAGCACAGAACTGCAGTTCAGAAGGGACCTTTCTGCTGACGGTTCATAGGGACACTCAGGGATTTCATCCAGTATTTCCAGCTGTGGGGCAAAATATATATTCTACACTAACAGTGAGAACATTTCCCTTACAAAAGAAGCCCAGGGGCTCCCTAGGTAGGAAAGCAGTGAGTTGGGCAGCTAGTTCTCTGTTGAACATCTCTTTTGGAAACTTCAGCCTGAAGGTGTTCGGGTTACTGTTGGGGAAAACCCTCCTTTGGCTGAGGTGCCTTGTTCCAGGCATTCAATTTTCTCACCACTAGTGTGTCTTCTCCCCACTTTGATTTGTGTTAATCTTTCCAGTGTCGGATCATGTCCCACACTACGGATTTTCTTGGGTTATGGTATTTATTTATTTTTTTTTATTGCCAAGGCACAGTGTCACCACGGCTGCATGTCACGTCTCTCCAATGTTCTTGTTAGTACCCATTAGTCCTACTACCAGACACACATATGGCAGCTCTATATGCTTGGTCCATGTTGCTGAAGAGGGAAAGGTGCTCTCTAAACTTACTGATTTGGCTGCAAGTTTTAAACTCTTTACCTACTTTTGGGTGACAGCAAACAGTAAGCATCATTTATATCCCTTGGAATTAAAAAATGGAAAGCATCCTCCTAATGGTAAAAATGATCCAGTATTCCAAGTGAAGCTACATTTCATGGAGAGTCACTGGAAACATGAGCAAGTTGGTTACCTGTTCACTCACAGAAACTTTCAGGGTCTGTAAAGTACGGAAAAGATACTTTTCTGTTATTTTAACTTATTCTTGCATTGAAGTTAGAAGTTTGGTATCAAGACCTCTGAGAAATTCTGGTGTCCATTGAAAGGAATTAAAATCCCTTTTTGTCAGAAAAGGACAGACAAGAGAAAAAATGCTAAGTGTTTTTAAGGTAGAAATTGACCTCACAAAGGTTGAGAACATTGGCCTGGTATTAGCCTGATAATAGCTGTCTCACTGCTCACAGCTGCTGATGCAAATTAGAAAGAAAGTAAGAGTTAAATGCAGTTTATGGTGGCCTTCAATTCACTCACACTTCATGGACCATTTATCAGCCATTCAAACTGCATAAACTTCAATTTTATCAGGTTTTCCAAAGTCTTGAAAGAAAAAGTCAATAGCTGTCTAATCCACTTGAGTTTGTTGGATGATGCTGAGTAGAATTTGGTAATAAGTTCTGAGATCTGGCCTTAAGCCACAGACCTGTTATTCTGTGGTCACTTGACCAGAGACACATCCTGCCAACATCTTTGCTGATAGGAGACCATAGACTTCAGTGACCCTTAGATTATTTGACTCTGGTCCTTGGCCTGTTTGACCAGTAGCCATTCTGGAACACTGCCCACCTTGTCTGGCAAAAGAATAAGAGGTTGCAAACATAGTCAGAAGTTACACAACTGTGCCCACAAGACTCTTTGAAAATAAAATAGATAAGAGTGTCAATAAAGACTAACAGCCTAAGCATTTTTCCTCTTCAAATCTCGCAAGGCTTTTAAAGCAAGCAAGCCCAGGTCTTCTGAGTCCATTGATCTCTTGTGCTTCTTAATGCAATTCCATACCATGTGTCAAGGTACTTCCTCCTCCTATTCCTACTGTATCAATGTCTGACATAATGTACTGAATGATAAAGTTAATATAGCAACTAAACTGTTTCTAATCAGCTATTAAGACCACTCAAACCAATACATTTTAGCAAGCTGAAAATAAGACCTTTCTGAAGAATAATACCTACTCATTTAAAACTATTATTCTGTGGTCATTAGAAGATTGATCCTGCCATGGTCCATAAAGTACCACACACTTTGGACTCAGGAGTATACTTAGGTACTTCACTCTTGTATTATCATGGTTGCTGTGCTCCTGTTACTCCTCCTTCACTCTGCCTAATGTGAGATGACTAGTACAGTACTGCAGTCACTGACCACCCCACATCCTCATAACAAGGAAACTTTCACAATCCTCCATGCTATAGCAGATATTCAGCACAGCGTATAACTGTGCTCATATGTTCCATTCAAGCATCAGCCACAAACAGGGTGTGAGGTCTAACTTACATCTTATGTCTCTGGTAAACCCCTACGCTCTTAAATTAAGCAGAGGTTTAGGAATCAGTAACAGCCTGCACTCAGTGCCATGGAATTTCCAAAGCAGTATGGCAAAGAAACACACACAGAAAATTACCTCAGTGATTAAAACTCAGACAGTCGGAAGCCTTAGGGTCTGTAATATCATTTAAACTGACAGAATAAAAATGTTTGACCTGATATGTCGCATTACAGCACTCAGCATCTATTTATGACAGTCTGACTTCATCCCACCAGACAGCTTCTCTTGCTTGAGGAGCTGTTAGGAAGTCCTGTGTTGTCTCTGTATTTTAGGTATTTAGGTATTTAGCCTGTGGTGCTGGAAGAGTGCTTCTGAACCACAGCCACCGCTCTTCATCTCAGAGAAAATCAAAAAAGAAAAGTAATATGAGGTTCACAGAACCAGGAACATGGAAGCACCTCGGATGCTTATGTCACTTACTTAAGCCTACTTTTAAGTGCACCTGAGATGCAAAGTCCAATCTCTATTGCCTTTCTTTAGAAAATGGAACTTGGTGTTTTCAAAATGCTGACTGTAGGGATACTGAGTCCCAAATCCTGCTTTGCCAGGTCACCCAAACTGCCAATTACAATAAACATCTAGATTTGAGAGGTAATATTCACTTTGATCTGTAGGATGGTCTGATGGAACCTTATCTTTTCCATCTTCAGGTGACTACCTTGCCAAAAGCACACACTCACACCTATGGGGCCCCAAGGACAGCAGTGTCAGTCTGGTACAGCAGGTTTTTCACAGAACAAATAATTCTGTAACTGCCCTCTGTCTTAGGAAATTGCTGAACCAAGCTCCCACTCCCTCCTGCTCCCTTGTTACCTACCTGTTTCTTTCATTCAAACTGATTTGTTAGCTCTGTATGTCTTAACAGGTGGTGAAGCTGGGATATGGGCTTCATCATGGGCAAGAATGCTGTATTAAATTGTCCTCTCTCTAGGCTGATGAGCCTTCTCAAACAGAGCAAAGGTTGAATAAGTTGAAGGGTAAATCTTCCTGGTACTCTAGATGGGCAGGAAAAAAATGCTGCTTTTGTGGTCTTTGGAAGCATACCAAGATCTTTGGCACTTGTCACAAAGATGTAAATTACACTGGTATCAAAGTATGCAACTAGTAATTAGTTCAGTATTTCAACAGTGTTTAGTGGTACGTGTCTCACATACTGGGACCAGACGTGTTTGTGTAAAAAGACACAGCAAGACACCTCTGATGGATGAGAAGTTTGGAAATGGTCTATCTGCAGGTCATTGATTCATTGCTAGTACTTTGTGCTAGTTGTCATCAAGTTGGATACCTGACTCTGGAGGCTGTTTGGTAACAGCTTTGAATGAGGTCACCCTTCCCCAGTTGCCCCCAGCCTTCATCTACTCTGGGAGATTTCTCAGCACTCCAGTGATACACACAGTCGAGCTCAGGGGCCAGCTGGGGGTTTTATCTGATAGACACTGTGTATAAAACTGAAGTATATACCTTTTAAGTGATATCGTTGTTTTTTTTTTCTTTTTTTTTTTTCCCCCCTGATCTGACTCATGCTTGGGAAACAGAAGGAAAAATAAAACCCCACTCACCTATATGCATTAGCTCCTCACTTTTTACTGCTGTCATGTTAGGACCAGAAATCACAGGCACAACAGCAGAAGATGTGGCCCACAGCTAAAACTGCAAGAAAAGACATCTTTTCTCTAAACTTTGAATTCTTTTAATAAAGAAAACCTAAACATGAACCTCCAGAAATAGTGTGTAGGAGATCATGGTGCAACTGGAAGAATATTCACACTATAGGAAGAGAAAAATAATTATCTCTTTAAAATTCTAATTAAGGCATAATCATGACAGCTGTGAAATTATCCATGAAAGACAGTAAAACCAGGAATAATTTCAATATGATTCACAAACTGTAGTCCACACTCTTCTCGGTTACCAAGTAGTTAAATGATGTACAAAAGATAAATACAGCCTCTTATGCACTCCTGTTACTAAGGTGTTAGTCCTCCTAAACTACAAGTTGTCAGGTGGTGAACTGACACTGAGCACATTTGAAACTTTCCCCAGTTGAGAGCACTTGAGAACAGTTGTCCAGTGGGAGCTCCAAGCGTATTAACTATTGCTTGTTCAGTTTTGTTTTTCTAACCTAGGGAAGGATTTTAAAAAAAAAAAGAAAAAAGAAAAAGAAAGAAAAAAAAGAAAAAAAAAAAAAGAAAATGTATTAGATAAACTGTGCAGCTGAAAGGAAAGAGAGATATCTAGCAGCAGCGGTTGGTTAATCTCATTGCTCCAAATCAGTCAGCAATACACTTAGATGTGAGTTTTCAAAGTCTGCTTCTCATGAAAGGGATATTCTCTCCTCTACTTTTAATCCCAGAAGAAAGATCTGAATTATGCCCATTCAGTGAGTTCAGGATATGATAAATAAATACTTAGAAATCTCTAGATATTTTATGCTGATCTTTCTCTTTCTAAGGACAAAGTAACCTGGTTTAAGTGGTCTCTGGATAATAAGACACGGGCAAGAAAGGGGAAGGTCACAGTGTTTATACTAAGGAGAAGTGGACAGACTAATTAACTACAGAGACTAAAACATGAAACATTTAACAAATGGATTTCAGACATCATATTCCTGACAACCATTGCTTGGTGCTTAATACCTGCCAGCCCAGCACATTTTTTCTTCTTCTTGGAAGAAATTTAAGCAGAAATGAATAGAAATGAAGTCTCTACCCGACCATACAGAATTAAGCCAGCACCTGAAACAAAGGTGAAAAGTAAGCCCATGTGGTTTCTTATTTGGTATTGCTAGGGCATACATCTGCTTTCTTCAGCACTTTCTACAGTCATCTCGCTGCTTCTCAAACACGAAATTCTGCAAGTCATAATGTCTGGATACAATCTCAAGGAGAGGAGGAAGACTAAGATGGACTGATTGTTGAGTGACATTAACTTGTTTCAGTCAGCCATACAGTTGGGAGGCTGGACTTTTAGTTCCAATACAATGCTATTTTTAATTTATCTTACTTTGTTTCTTTAATATTAGTCATCACTGGTGGTACAGTTGTACAGGTGCACTGCATTTTACAGCTTCCTAAAAGACAGATCCCTACTCAAAGGTCAGTACACTACACTGGAATTGGTATAAATTCAACTGCACACATGAGCAAAAAAAAAGAGAGTACACATAGCCTCCGAGGAATGATTCACAAAGAAGCCATGCTAAATTGAGTGCTTAGGTAAAGAAGGGATATGAGGAGAGAAATTTAAGAGCAAATGCAGGCAGCAAAGAAGTGGGTGTAAAATTAAACAGAAGCAGAGATGTAGGTGACACTGTACAGTTTTGTTGAGCTTGGATAACAAGAATGGAGAGCTTCAATGTAATGCAGTAAATCAGCAGTCTCAATGAGGCACTTTAAAGCAGACTTTTTGCAATGCAGAGAAAAATAATGGTGGCCTTTCTGCAATTGGCATTGATGACTGGACTTGTGCAAAAGCATTCCTATAAAGATGTTCTGATTAGGTGAAAAGAGAAACAAACATGCTGTTGGTTCAGCATGCCAATTCCGATTTTTTCAGGTCACCTGATTTTCTTTCTTCATTTGTGTTTTAATTACCTTCTTTTTTAGAAAATATTCTTGCTTTCGTAATGTGGCACATCTGAACAAGATACTCACCGATGTAGCTCCCAATGTAGTGGACCACTGCATTTCATACCAGGCTTGAGCTAAAAGTAAAAATAATGTGTCCTTTCTGCCTAATTGCACCACATTGGTAGAGAAAACTCCTGCCTTGTAAATCTGGTTATAACTTGCAGTATGAGAGATTCAGATTCAAGTTCCATCTTTGCCTGACCTTCAGTATCTGAAACAAATGCCTCTGCTTTACTGTTCAAGAATCCACAAAGAGTCAAAATGGAGCAGTTTCTTTTTCTTCTGTGGTGTCACTAACAGAGGGTCTATCAAATATTTACAATTCTAAACCAACCAAAGCTGCTGCCAAGTGCTTTTCTTGCTAAAATATCCATTATAATATACTATTGAACCATCTCTAAAAAGCTAAGCAGATAATTAAATCCTTTGCATTGGTACAATATGTCTGTTCACTCCTTCAATCTTCTTTTAAGATGTGATATACATTATAGCAGCTACATGAATGATTCAAAGGCTATGGTCCGTTTACAACACAAACTTCCTGTTATTTAATCTCCTATCACTAAGACTACAGTCCTCTTGGAAATAAGGAAAATATGTTATCATTAAATCACAGCTTTATAGGTATGTTGCGAAATAATTGAATAGCCCTGCTGTCACAAAGGAATAATCATATATAGATATGAAACTCTGTGTAGCATTTTGTATCCAAATATTGAAGGAGGAAGTGAAGAGGAATAATTTTGCTTGTTTTCATGATTAAAATTTCTGAGAGCTCCTCATATGGCAGGACTGAAGAGCAGCAATTAACAGTACTTGAAGTCTCAAAAGAAAATTTTCTTAAAAACTCAAACAAATGCAGTCATAAATCTGCTGTTCTGATAATACATTTTTACACACACTTTACCCACAGCCCATGAGTGCCACAGTTTAGTGCACAATTTAGAAAAGGCCACAAATAATCTAAAATTGTGTCAGTATGTTTCAGTACATTTCAAAGCTATGCAAATACTAAATTAATAGCCATGAACACGTTTTAAACAGGACTGGCCAAAACACAAAATCAGGGAGATCAGGAAATATTTTGGCAAAATTCAAATTAACAATTCTATAATCATGTCTGTCCACTGAGATCTAGTCAATTAAATTTTCCATAGATCTATCACTTAGGCATAAACAAATGTGCATTTGCCATTAGCATGAAAAGTAAGTTTTTCAGAGGCTCCTTTAATTAGTACCACTGGTAGGTGGCACCAATACCTACTTCCTCTTCATTAATTCCTTATATTTTACATAACTACACTGTTGTCTTCCTTTGGAGTTCTGATTATTTTCTCTCTTTCCTTCCCTCCTCAGCTTTGCCTGTCAGTTCACTTATCTTTATCTTATACTAAAAAAAAAAAAAAAAGTTTCAGTTGGGGAAAAAAGACCACATGGATTATATAGAGTTTCAAGTTTATCTCTCCTTTCATATCTTCTGATTGTAAAAGAGACAAATCCACATGCAAAAGAGATGAAAAAACCCTGACTGCCATTCTCATCCTATCCTAGAAATAGGGCCCAGCTCATGTCAGTACTGGCTAGAACTCTTGCCAGTATCTTAAGGCCAGCAATGTAGAGTTCATTTGGGAAGAAAGCAAACATCTTTTGCTGAGCACTTGAGATAGGCTAATGATACAAGTTTATTTAAGGAGTAGCCTCTTACAGAGAGAAACTGCCCTGAGCTGCCTAGAACAGGAAACTTGTTTTGTTATGCATTCTTATGTTCTGAATAATAAAATGTCATCTAAGGCCAGAGTCTGAAATAAATTCAAAGAGTCATTGGTTATATTGTGACCTAGTAATACAGTGCCCCAGTTTACAATGTCAATACCAAAAACAATTTTTAAAAGTGTTGGAGAATCCTGTATTGGAGAATTGTTTTGTTTTATAAAATCTAAATATTTTTAAAAGTAGAAGTGATAACAGTGGAGAGTCCTGAGAGGTTAAGATTACAGGTCTGGAGACACTTTTAGGAAGATCTTGGAAGAACAAAGGGCTGAGCCTGAGCTCTGGGAATAGCAAGGGAAAAGGAATAGACAGAAAAAGCCAGTTTGTTTTCCTCTGAATATAAAGATGTCAAACAGCTTCCACCTCATTTGCACACTAGTTGCAATATGACTTTCCCACAAAGTTTTTGACAACTTTGCAAGATATATACAGATTAGTAAGGTAACGTCACTGCTTCAACAATTATACAGCATACATATCCACTTCTGAAGGAGCTGGTCATGCTGAGATATTTTCTGTTTTAAAATGGAATTGAACTGGTTTGAAGTCAAAGAAGGCATAGTCTGCTCTATAACAAGTGCTTTCTGTGTCATCCTGATTTATCTCATATGCTACATGCAACATTAATTTCAGCACAGATTAGAGGGTGTTTTTCCTCACTCTTTTAATTAATTCAATCATCTTTCATCTTAGCTATTTGTTTCAGAAGCTGGGGCTTTGCCCACAATTCTTTGAACTGTCATTTCTGCTTATAAAACAGTACATTTGATTCTTTTTTGACTATGGGTCAAAATTTTGGGGGAAGGAGGTGTCTCATCTCACCAGTTTAGAAGTGCAATGTGTCAGTAGCTTAGAGTGTTCATTTGCCTTTGGGTACTCATTCTCATCATCAGCTATAAAGGCATTGCTTCATTGCTCATAGACTTGTTTATTTTTAAAAGGATATTGACAGCTTGAAATCTCTTCAGGGAGAAATACATATCCAGAAAGCAGTGTTAAATATCAGTATATCCTTTCTCAAGCTTCACAACTTTGCCATGCTTTTGACAACTACACAGCTTCCTCAGGTATGCAGACAGCTGTGGCTCTGTCAGTCCTTGGAAAAAGAGGTGGAAAATGTGTCATTAATAATATAGGTATCTTTAATTTCTGCCAAACTTCCTCATATCTTGCTTGTGCACCATGACTAATTTCATATTGGCCAGTGAATAGCTTTGCCAGACATCTGAGCTTGGCTTTCTGTGTTACAGTGAAACTTTAAAAAAAAACCAAAAAAACAAACAAACAAACAAAAAAAGACAAACCAAAAAAAAAAATCAAACCACACACCAAAACTGGGTCTTGCAAAAAGAAGATATGCTTCTTTTTCCTCTGATAGGACATGACATTTCACAAACTTTGTCCTCCACCAGGCTTTTTTGGTCTTTAAATTGCAAAATTTTATTTTAAAGAAGAATTGGTATATGGTGTTTAAGAAAAAAACCAATTTAAAATATTACATGACTTTTTTTTTTTTTTTAAATAACAGGAATAAGAAACAAGAGTTTTAAAAAGGTATTAATTCCCTGTGTTCATTTTAACTTAGTCACAGAGCTGATTGAAAAGAAAACAACATCACTGGAAAGTATTTTCTGTAATTTCTCAACTTATTTTGAAGGGAAAATAAGTTGATAATCCTTTCATAAACTAAATTTATACCATGACATTTTGAAGAATATATAAAAAAATGTTTCTGTCATTTGGCTGAAATCTACTCAGTCATATCTGTGTTAAATTACAGCAGCAGGATCACTGCCAAAACTTTATCCTTCTCCTCACCACAGTGCTTCCTTCATTCATCCAGACATTTTCAGCTGGCTGAATTAAACCCAAAATCACTAAAGTACTTCTGAAATCTCTGAAGAACATCAGGACTGTTCTCACTTCTATTTCTGATCAGATAATTTGTGTCTGCTTGAAAAGCTGTAAGATAATGTGATAATGCTGATGCTTGATGCATCTGCCACCTCTACCTTCATCATCTTTGGCAATCAAGGTGTCTACAAAACCAAATAAAAAGTAGCGATAGGGCTTCTCAGGTATAAATCCACAAATAGCCAATAATGACAAAAGAAAGCCTGTTTATAAGGTTTTATGAGAGAGGGGGAAAAGATGAATTATGGAAAAGGAGTTGCAGGAGCTTCAATATTTGTAATCGTATGGATGCAATACCAATGAGGTTTGGTACAAAGGAGCATTCCATTCAGGCACTGGTGTGTAATGGAGAAGTAGTTCTTTTAGGCGCTGATTTGGTAACCAGCATGGAAATTATATGCTTTCCTGCCATTAGACATACTTTCAAACACGGCATGACAAAATCACTGCCTGAAACATCCTTTTCTATCCAGTCTTTCAGCTCAGCTGGGTTCCTTTATTCACATGCAGGACAAGTTGCACAGGCAGCAAGCAGAGCTGTAAGTGCTGCAGACTTGGCCACACACACTGCTCATTTCTGGGAACATTTCTTCTGCTGGCAGCAACACTTCTGTCTCTTATACTAGACAGTGAGAAAAAAATGGCTTGCTTATACAGAGGCCTAAGTCAAATCATACATCTATCTTTCCCATTTAGTATTTACCTGCTGCTAAATATATATTCCAGTTTTATAACAAGCGTGCTCCTATCAGAAGTTATTCAAGGATATGTGTGTGCTTTGAGAAATTAGGAAAAAACCCATATTTGTGAAGAACATTGAAGAGAATTTAAAAAACAAAAAGAGAGTTGAGTCTTTGATATTTAAATATCAGTTTTAAAAATTCATGGGAAATTCATGGGATCTGACTCATTAAATGAAAAAGCTACATTTTACTAGATTTAGTAATTCTACTAAATTACTCAGACAAGAGGTTGGCAAGTACTATAGACTACTTCATAACACTTAGAATGCTCTCTTGAAATATGTTTTATAGGAAATTTTTATAGGAAATGACCACGTATTTTCCGTATTTTGCTACTACTCTTTGACACACCAAAGAACTATGTTAAAAAAAAAGAAAGAACTGTTTAATGAAAATTGGTGTTCTTACGAAAGTGAGGCAAATTGAGATTCTCACAAAACATCTTGTCAAGTTTTAGACCACCTCTGTATATTGTTTTAAATATGTATTTCCCCAGCATGAATAGGACTTGGACTATTTACGTCAGATGAATATATGCACAGCATTTTGTGCTCTAGGCTGCATATCTGTAAGTGGAAGGATGTTTTAAATGACTTGGAGAGGTTTTTTAGTTATTTTGGATGAGCATTTTGTAAATAGGTCTAGTAATTGTAGGGGTATGTAAGACCTCTCTCCATGATTTCCTACCCTTTCTTATCCTATTTTTCACTCGCTTCTGCTCATTCTTCTAAATGAAATTATTTGTCTGAAAAATTAACTAATATGTCTCTTCATATTCAAAGTCTTCTTTAAAATTAGGTGGATATTAGATTCAAGACAGCTGACTTTCAACTAAGAGCATTTTTTGCTGTGATATGGTTTGCCCCAGAGTAATGACTCTAATGTTAGGCAGAGTCAGCATATGTCTCATCACCAGAATTACTGTGAATGAGAAGAAACAGACAGCTGTAGTAACAATAGCCATCCCCTTTTATACAATGATAAAGTATAACCAGTTTGCCACTAATCTTATCATCTGATAAGCCAGGTTTTAGGAATCAGAGAGGCTATAAGCTCCTTCATGCAGATCATACTCAAACCAGCTGAACTTTAATATCCCTATTGCTTAATCACTGCATCATTATATTGTTGACAGATAAGGCTTTGAGTGATCATATGGGCTGCAAACATCAGAATTACCACAGATGGCAACAGACACTTTGATTTCTTTGGTGCTTTGAGACCATCTTGCTTGAGGGCTGCATTATGGGTTTCATTTCATGCATCTCTTCTGTTGTTTTTTACTCAGAAGGAAATTGAACTGTTAACAGTATGAGAAAGGAGGGTCATTAGAGGACAAAAAATGAGGAAGGAACATATTTCTCCTAAGCAAGTTGTACTTTTAATTATAGAACAGCTAGTTTGAAAAGAACAGTGACTTTCATTTAACTCTATTATGATGTTTTTATAGTCCTAGTTGTACAATGTTCTGGGAAAATCCATACAGGTCATTCAAATGCTTTGAACAGATGACAATAAAATGTATATATTCAATATGCACCTGAACAGCCTGTCCAGATTTTATATTCCATTTTCTTTTCAGCTACATGTTCGTATATTTTGGAGCACACAGATATGCTCTATTTACCTATGAAAAACACATGCCAGTTCTCAAAATATGCGTTGTCACATAGTTTCATCTGCCTCATAATGTCAAACAAAAAGATAGAAAGACTCCCTTTTACTCCTCACCAGGTAAGAGGCAGAGAGTAGCATACACATCAGCTAAGATATTTAAGATCAAATAGATCTTTAGTGGAAGATGTTACCTTTATGTAATATTTAAACTTTGGTTTTCAAAGGTCCTGATCAGGCTAGGCTACCAGAGAAGCCCCAGCAACTTTGGAAGTTCAGCTCTCCCTGAGAAGCACAGGATCATTGACTTAAATTGAGCCACTCAACAGTAACATGCCTCAGTGAACTCTTCAAAATGGCACTTTCTATATTTGGATTATCAATTATGGATGATTAAGATTGTGCTTAAACAAGAAATTTTCTGTGTAACAAGCATGTAACCAGGGACATGATGATGGTTACCATAAATGGTTGTAAATAACCATTCATACAAATACTATGTTTCTGGAAAGAACTTCAGTATACCATAGACTCCCTTCCTTTGTCCTGAAAAAAGTAACAGGTGTATCTGGGCTATGGATGACAATTTTTTTCTTAACCTGTTTTATAAACTTCTAAAGAGATATAGCAACATTTTCTTGTCACCTCTTCCAGAGCTTCACTCTATTTTTAGTATTTTCCTTATACCTAGTCTGAATTGCTATTTGTTGCAAGTTCAGCCCAATTCCTTCCAGTCCCATACCCAGCAAACAACTGATGTCTGTCCTTTTTCTAGCAGCCTCTTATATACTGGAAAAATGCTACAGAGAAAAATATTTGATTAGAAGATACATTTTGTCTAAACTTGCCAAAAATGTTTCATAATCTTGCAGCTGGAAAGAAAACTAATCTAGATATTACCATTACTCAACCTTACAGTCCTGCTTCATTGCCAAATCTGTCATCATCATAGAAGAGAAGGAATGTTTATTAGAATTGCTAGTATATTTATATGTATGTTTATATGTATTATATAATATGTATATATATGTGACATGTACACAAATATATATTTTAGGTATATATACACCATTTTAACACAAAACCTGCAAAAAACAAAGCAACGTAAAAGGAATGCTCAATAGAACTGACACAATCTGTCAGACAAACTATCTCCAGTGAATACTTTGCAAGCTCTGAAAACTGAATGTGTTGGAAAATTCAGACTTAAGCATTATTCTGTTAAAAACAAATAAACAAAAAACAGCTGGGAAAGCTCATATTCGCAAGTGATTTGAAAAGTGCAGTGCATAACATAGTTGAGAGCATCTCCTGTGAAGTTTTAAGATAAGTACATTAAACAAATTCATGCTGTATAGATGCTACCGGCCCCATTCTGGAAATACGTTTTTAAGTTTTAGAAACTCACCAGAAAGAAAAAATATCCTCTTGTATAAAAATAAACTCTTCTGAATGGGTTTCCTGGCATCAAATTGAAGAGGGGTTGCAATTTAAAGTGAGATAAGTTTTCAACTTAAATTGAATGCAAGTCTACCCAAGGCTTTCCACGTGATGGAAAAAAACCTCCAGAAAACTTCCAGTTATTCAATATAAACATTTGTTGCCACCTCTTTCTTTGTGGAGAATTGTTTTAGACACAGTATTATTGGCTTATTATTATTATTATTGTCTCAGCTGAAATAATAATTACAACAGAGGAAGTTGTATGAAGAAATTGGCGATAAGCTAATGAATAATTAAGTTCCTATATTTCCCTACTGATTTTCAGAGGAAAATACTGATAAGAATAATGCAGTTTTATGGATCAGGAAATAAGTTAATTGTTCCCAGCAGAAATAAATGCACCTAGAGAAAGGGAAAAAGCAGCTCTTATCTGAGGAGGGAGAGCAAGTGTAGTGAAAGACATGGGACCTAATCCTGATGCAGACTGAAGTGCCTGTAAGCAGGAAGCCTATCCATCAGAGTATTGGTCAGAAATAAAAAGTTGGATGATATTTGAGATGAGTGGAAGTGAAAATAGGGCTTGTTCTCGACTATCTTAATAGGAAGGAGATCAACCAGGTATATTTACTTTTCCTTTGTTGTACACAATTTCCTCAACTGATTCTGACTGAAAAAAAAATCCCTGGTGATAATCTTCTGCAAGTACAGCAAGGACAACCACCTCCAGTGCTATTCTTTGAGGAGGGAGCCCTAGTCACTAAACTACTTTTCAAAAGAGAGATAAGGAGGTCCTTTTTAACTTTGAGAAAAGTAATTTTGCTAACCAAAACAGCTTCACAGAGAATAGCATTATTCATACATTTAGCAGCAAAATAAATCTTTCTGCATGACAACTTTGCATATTTTACATTAAGAAAAAAACACTTTAAGATTTTTTTTTTTTTTGAGAAGCATATTCATTGTGATACCATAAAAACTTTTACATAGGTTAGAAGGTTGCATCCTTTCCAAAGGAAAGGAGATACTGAATTTTACTTTAAATATAATGTGTTGGGGTTTTTTTTGTTTGTTTAAAAAAAAGAAGCAGAGTTTTCATTTTGGCTTGACTTGAGCTATTTTTATAAGTGCTGAGTTTTTTTGTTCAGACAGGGAATTGAAAATTCTGTTATTTTATTGCTTATATTAATTTTATATAAGCTTGAGTCAAGAAGTTGAAATCCAGTTTTTAAAGCTTACAGGATAGAAATCCTCTCATCTATACCACTGATAATCCAAAAATATGAGAAAGATCTCTTGTAGTCCTGTTGGGAGAAATGACTAAGGAAAGACAGAAAAGTCTGAAATAAAAAGAATGAAACTGGACTCATTCATTCCTGTTTAAGTTCAGTAGAAGGAGAAAAGAAGTGAAATCCTAGAAAAAAACCAAACACCACAACAAAGCAACGACAAAATAAAACAACAGAAATGTGATGATGTTGCAGAAGTTTTCCTCACTTCTTTCACAAGGTAGAGACTGAATTGCATCTGATCATCTATGTGGGTTGACTGAGTTTCAAGGATGATGAAGCCTCAGGCTTCTCAGGAAACTTGGATTTCAAAAGAAGAAACCTCACATCGTTTCACCTCATCCCAACCAACATGTACCAATAATCAGTTGTATTTTAATTTAGCTAAATAAAATAATTAGCTGCTCAGGCAATTATGACTAGGTGACATCACCTGCAGTAATGTATATATTGTGAGGATTTGATTTATAATACATTTTAAAAGACTGGATACTTTCGACAAGACTAGCTAATATTGTTTCACTCCAAAATCATTGGTAAATCTACTTGTTCTCTGACTTTGATGGCAAGGTATGGCTTCAGAAGTTGTTGTTACTAAAAAGTTAACTATAACATTTTACCATAGATTTGATTTCATGTTCTTTCTCCACACTTACCTAGCAGGTCCATTGTCTTCCTTGAGATCACAGGCTGTAGCTGCATGAGAACTTGGCCTGTGAGATAAAGGCATGAACTGAAGAGGAATGGATTTGGGAGGTTCTTTTTTTTGTTTGTTTCCTTTTACAAAGGAATTGGATATCACCCGATTTTATTAAACAGATGTGCACAACCAGCCACTCTTGTGCGCTGTATAGCTACTTACACCACAACTAAACAAACCTGAACTGGATGGGGGTAAACTATGGATTTCCAGATTCATTCATTTTTATGCTTTGCACTGACTTTGTCTATTTGGGTGGCTGTGTTCGAATGAAATAGGACATGCCTGATTATGTCCCAGCTTGACAAACATTCAGAATTTTCTGCAATTTCAACAGACTGTAATGTGGTTATCTGAAGTCAAATATATGTGACACTGACTGCTGGCTTGGTGCTTTAAATAGCTAAGAGTAGTTGAAATTGTCTAGCACCTACAATTTTCACCAATGCTAAACGTCGTTATGATTAGGTGAGCACTCTACTATAAATGAGCTTATTTCAAATACCTTTTAGAAATGTTTTTGGTCATCTTTTTTTCTATTGCTTTCAGACTTTCATTGCAAGTGTTACTTTTGAGACTGGATAAAAAAATCAGAAGGTGTTTATTAAAATATATTGGCAAATAGGCTTAGGGGTGGTACTGAATAGAACAGAAGATCTGAGTTTTATAAAGCTGCTACTTTTCAGTTTTGCAAAGTTTTTAAAGAGCACTTTAACTTGGCTACCAGCCTTGGCCAACAACAATCTCTACAGAATACTGATTTGTTTTGCTTAAATGGCTTATGAACACCTGATTCTAAGTTTAGAAACTAATTAGTGAGCTAGAGATTTTAAATGAAATGGGCAATTATTTGATATCCAAAACTGTGCTGAATCTAAATGCCATCTTTTTTTCTAATTATGGAAAACATGAAGGGATGTCATAGGGTTAGAATGCATATTGTGCCTTGAACTGAGATAAAATGACAGGCAGTGTATCATTCAGCCACATATTTGCTTTTTTAGTAACACCAGAAAAACTCATGACTAGTTCTGTTTTCTGGAACTGAGGAGTTTAGAAATTAGCAAGGGAAAAAGCTTAGTTTTAATGGAAATGGTCTTGTAAAGATAATCCTGGACTGACCCTTAAATTTGGGGTGAGGTAAGGTTAAAGAAATCTCGAGCCTTCTTTTCACTGAGCTGCTGGTATCCTGCAAGGCAGGATTTGACCCAGGGGATCCACCATGACACTCGTCCAAACCCAGGCCTGAGTGCTTACATCAACAAATAACTTCAGTCAATCTCCTGCGGCCACTCTGCAAACACACTGCTTCTCCTCCAGCTGGTTGGCAAGGGCGAGCAAAATCCTCCACTGGAGTCCCTGCTCCTGCTCTGCGCTGCTAGATTCTGATCCACCTTCATTGGGTTGCAAGCTCTTACCTGTGTGGGTCTTTCCCTTCTCATGAACTGCCTTTCAGCTTGCCCTTCAGACTTTCAGGAGACACATTTATGTGTCACCTATGCTTACATTTTTGTCATCAAATTGAAAAGTTGGTTCAGAATGACTTTCCTCCATCTCAGAGTTAACTCCTTTCATGATCTTCTGACAGAAGGACTTATGACCAATACTTGTTAAAAAAAAAGAAGTCTGTGGGAAGAAGTCCTGAAGATACATTTTTTCTTCTGTTAGTCCTAGCTAAGACAGCTAGAAGCAAAAAAAAAATAAATACCCACACAAAACCAAACAACCAAAAGAAATAATTTCAAAAACCAAACCAGAAAACAAGAAAACACCCAGAAGATAAACTGAGACTCTTTCATAATCCACGTCTTTGCCCATTTTAAGAACTTCAGATTTTCTGTGCTGAACAAACTGATACAGAACCTGTAGTGATTCACTAAACTCTGAATTTCAAATCATCAATGGTTTCAGAGAAATACAGTTCATTGATGCTGAATCATCCAAAGCTACTGGCTCATTTTGTGGTGTAATTGAGAAAACTGCTTGTTAATGCAGGAGAGAAGTAGTTTTTATATAGTGCTTCAGCGCTGTTCCACTAAGGACTTGTTTCAGAGCCCATTAGTTACTATGGAAGTTTTCATTGATTTTGAAAACTAAGATGACTCAAGGATGCTAACTCCAACTTTGGCAGCTTCTGAGGTTTCAAGAAAAATAGTTTCTTGATGAGGCAAAACCAAGGTTCTCAGACAAAAAGAAACTACATCGAAAAGCCTATATTCAGATTTGAAAGGTTAGCGTTAAGCTTTCCTGTTCTCTTTTTCTCTCAACATAAATGACCAGAGATCCCAGAGCCTCAGTTACTGCCTTTCTTGGACTTCATTGGAACTGACAAATCTCCACAAGTTGCTATGACTATGGCAAGGAACATAATACCATGTCATTATTAAAATATTCCAACTAACTCAGCTTGCTACTATCTGCAGTGCAGCACTTCAGAGCACACATCATTCTCATGGGATTATCATTAGCTCAATGCCCCTGTCAGTGTCCCTAGGTGAGAGACATTATAAAGCCATGAATGATGAAGCAGAAAAACATGCGAAGAAGTGAATTTAAATTCTATGCAAAGACTTTCACACCACCAAAATTCAAGTTTAAAGAAGAGAGGAAAACTTTATGTCCCTTCCATCAGTTCTCATTTAATATAAATAAACATAACTGAGGTAAACAATCTCAGGAATTTTTAGCTCATGGTTTCCAGAAGCTGTCTGACCCACGCTTCTCCTGTTAATTAGGAAGGTCTTTTTTCAGTTTGGATCAGAATAACCAGATGCCCTGGAAAGCTACTTTTTAAGCTTCTTAATAGTCTAGTTAGACCAAAAAGCAGAAGAATTTCGGATGCCAGTGTGCAGCAGTTGAAAGGCAGGTCTTGTTTAATCACATCTTGGGGCCATTGTCCAGTGAGGATTAAATACAACAGTGCCTTATAAGAAATGAAATTAAGAAGAATTATATAATCAGAAGAAATTGTCAGTTATGTTTCAGAAATTATTCGGCTTCTGGACAGGGTATGAAAAAATATGCCAGTCACTCTATGTAGGAATTTTAAATATGCAACTGCTACTTCAAGATTTATTTTGAAGCTTTGACTCTGCTTTAGCGGTCTTAAGAACATATTTCCTAAGTATGAGCTCATAAATCCTCCAATGGTGAGACAAATCTGAATGCAGGTTTATCTATTTGTTTGTTTTTCTTGATATAATCCCCCACAAATCATGGTGCAAAATGAAAGTACACATCTTACCACAATCAGTTGAAAGAAGAATGATCATGAACATTCTTGCTCATACAGAGCAATCCACCTCATGCAGCCTCAACGGTATGCTTGGCTGTGGGACGCTATGTAACTGCCTCAGTGCATAAACAATAGCGGCAGAACCTGTTTGTTGGTGGACTTGTGTTATCATTGTTACAATAACACAGACATGATACTAATAGGAAGCAAAAAATCCAAAGCACCTATTTTTCTTCTTATGTACATAGTCACATATGGTGACAATGAAATTAGGCCTGCAGGCACCACATTTCTTGTACATCAGTTCCTTTTTGTACTGGCAAAGTCTGTAGCTTTTCAAGATTCTTCCTTAAGAGTGGAGCAAACAAGGACATACAGTTTCTTCATTACCTTCTCAGGGGAACTTAACATATAATTTTGACCTGACAGCCGCCACTGAGTGCTCAACATTGATGCACACATGGTTTTGTGCTTGCTCTCCAGGGGAAGTTTGCAGAAATAATGAACATGTTTTGCCCATGAACCGAGGATGCCTGTGTTCAGTATAGTGCCCATCTCTGCCATCCCATTTAAAGAAATACCAAGGGAAGGAATCCAAGGAAGCGTGTGATATCATGCCAGTGGTATCCCTCTTCACCGCAAACCTGGATGTCCATTTCCAAATCATCCTATGATGACGTCTTTGGTAAAGCCAGTTCCTGAGGATCTGTGCAGAATGATATGTCTACAAGTCTGATCTTGGCTTTGTTTTCTTAATCTCCTTACACATCTTTGATGTTTAAATTAATCATTTTCTACATACTTTGTATCTAAAAGGCCTTGCCTTCCCTAGAGCTCTGCTCAGCATCGACAAGATATGCTCAAGTCTGACAAAATTCACTCATGATAGAAGACTTCATCCTGCTCCACTATTAGACAGTTTTATATTAACAATATTACGTGTCCTGGCTGGAGAGAGCAGATCCCTCTACAGGAATACACAAATTCATAAAAATCATAGAATTATCTGGTTGGAAGAGACCTTTAAGATCATCGAGTCCAACCGTTCACCCTGCACTGCCAGGTCCCTCAGCACCACATCCACACAATTTTTAAACACTTCCAGGTATGGGGACTCCACCACCTCCCCGGAGCAGCCCATTCCAATGCTTAACTACCCTCTCTGTAAATAAATTTTTCCTGATATC
>WTSP01020440.1:32189-96141 GCA_025331215.1 Actenoides lindsayi
TGTAGAAGCACCTTAGCTGGGATAGTGATCTCCCTGCCTCTTTCTTGGAGGCAAGAGGCCTAACTCCTGCTTGACCTATCCCCGCCAGTGCCCCAACTACTAGCAGACCAGTGATCTTAGTGTCTGTCCTCTCCCCAGACATAGTGCACTCAATCTCTGCTGGTGCAGCACCCCCAAGTAGCTCTCTGGGACATTGTCCAATTAGTACTGATGTACAGCTCTTAGGTTTAGTCTCAGCAAGCCAGACTCTATCCTCTTCCCCCTTCAAATCTAGTTTAAAGCTTTATTAATGAGCCCTGACAGCTCCAGTGCAAGGATTCTCCTCCCCTTATGTGACAGGTGTGTCTCATCTGATGCCAGCAAACCTGGTGCAGTGTAGAGTAACCCATGGTCAAAGAATCCAAAGTTCTGACGGTGACACCAGTCTTGAAGCCAGGTGTTGACCTGGCAGGTCTTGCTGTTTATTCCCTTCCCATTCCCTGACATAAAGGGGATTGAGGAGAACACTACTTGCGCTCCTGATCCTTTAAGCAATTGTCCGAGGGCCCTAAAATCTTTTTTAATTCTCCTCAGGTTCCCTGTTTGGGCAATTTCATCATTGCCTAGTTGAAGTGTTAGTAACGGCTAATAGTCTATAGGTTGTACCAGAGTGGGGAGCTTCCCAACCACATCCTTAACTCGGACCCCAGGCAGGAAGCAGACTTCCCTGTGCAGTGGGTCAGGTCTGCATATTGGGCCTTCAGTTCCCCTCAGAAAAGAGTTCCCTATGACAACGACCCGACATTTCTTCTTTGTTAAAGAAGTTTTCATGGTAGGCTTGTCCCGATTAATTCTTGGTGAGGTTTCCATTCCTATTGAGTCTTCTTCATTGAGGTTAGAGGACTCAGCCTGCAGAGCCTCACATCTATTGCCTACAGGCACCTGAAAGGGTGGGGGATTAACTAAAGCAGCACGTCTGCTACATTGGGTGTGAACTTGTTGCCATTGCCCCTCATTGTCACGATCGTTATTGCCATCCTGATGAAGGTGGGACAGGGAGCTTTCAGGGTCTCCTGGTTTAATAGTTAGCTGGGTCTGCCCCAAGGAAGGCAGGATGCTTGCCCAGTAATCGATCTCCCTCTCGCTCTCCCTGATGTTCCTCAGTCTCTCGGAGCTCCGTCATTAGTCGGAGGAGTTCCTCTACCTGGGCACACCTCCCGCAGGAATGCTCACCGTTGCCGTCTTGTACTGGTGTCACCGCAGGGCACACCCTGCAGCCCGACACCTAGGTGGCTGCATGATTCTTTTGTAGCTCTGTCTGCACAGCTGCATCACTCATGGTGGGTGCAGCTCTCAGTGAGGCAGCCGGTCTCTGACGAGTGGAGACCATTCTCACCGACCTGGCTAAGCAGCGCCTCAGAGCCCTTCCGCGCAAACTGCCTGGCTGCTGTGGCCCGCTCTGGTCGCAGCTCTCCCTGGGGGTTTCTTTTATAGTTCCAGGTGCGATCGCCGTCACCCTGGCCACACTGCCGCCTCGTCCCCTCCTCCCACGGAAGCTGCCGGCTCCGGGCTAACTCCGCACCACCCGGAGGCTTTCCTTTCAAAGGGAAAGCTGCCAAATTGCCAAATGCCCCTCAACTCACCCGGGTCTGCCGCGCCGTTCCCACGCTGCTCTTCTCGAGCAGCTTCTAGGTCCGTCGCTCCGTTCCCACGCTGTTCCTCTATGAGCAGACGCTGTCAACAAGGGATAGTTTACCGCCCTTGTAAGTACTTGCCTGGTAACAAGGACTTTCTCTTTTAGGCCTTTTGTTCTGACTAGTCGCTGCCCTCCCGAAGGCTTCTTATACCCTGTGGAGGCACAGTTATCAGCTGATTAGCATTGTTTAAAATCCCCGCCGCTGAGGGTGGCTCCGCCCACGCTCTCTCGGGGAACCGCCCCCAAGCTGCCGGTGCCGGTTCAGGCTTGGCCGCTGTAGCCGGCTTAAAAAAACACCCCCAAAAGAGCTTTTTGTCAGTCTTTTTCGCTTTAGATTCCTTCCCCAGTGCAGTGTTACCTGCTCTGAAGCTGGTCTCCACAGCAATTCATTAACAATTTGCTGCAGGTTAGTGAATAGCTGAACCACTGCTGTTTTCTGCTGAACTACCGAAGTTTATTGCAAGGTGTGTAAAGCTGATCTGATCTGTTACAGCTGGCTTGAACTGGGTGAACTTAAAATTTGCTGCTAAATTAACATCGATGCTTTTGAACATCTAAATCTCCATACTGAAGCCTCTCTTTTTAAATGTCTGCACTTTTCTTAATATGTTATGTATTGCCTGTTTAAACCCTTATTTTTCTGGCTTATTTGAATACATACCAACTTCAGCTCATGACTATTTTTAATGTTGCTTCTGCCTAAATTGTGGGTATTTTCTCTCTGACAACATATATCATAAGTATTTTCTCAGCAGTCATAATGGGCACAGTATTCTGTGTGACTTCATGATTACTAGTAAGAAAAAAATCACTTGGTCAGGGGGGTTTAAACAAACATTTTACATGGGTGATATGAATTTCTCACACTGATCTTTTACAGTTGGCTCTGTAGTGATCACAGTAACGAGCGCAAGAAAAACAAAATTAAGCCAAAGGCATATTTGGTCTTTAAGCTTTAATAGCATCTTAGCTGCTGTGTGATCTTTATTCCACACAGGGATATAAAGTGCAGCTTGTATACAGAAAACTGCCAGCAGTGCCTGAGATGCATAAGTTTTGCAATGACACCCACTGAGCAGTTTTATGCTGAAGTATTTGGTCTATGTATGAGCTACTAGATGAATATGTGATACTTACTGTCTCATGGTTTTTACCACAAAGATAATAAGATATTATGATATATAATATATAAAATATAACATATAATAATATATAATAAGTGCTATGTAACAATAATAAAGCAGTGTATCATTTCCAGGTTCCATTGGCTTTTCCAGAGAGCAGCACTAAACACACCTCAGTAACCTTGCCAGAAGTCAAGATTTTTTCCTAAAGGCAAACGACAACCACCAGCTTGCAATTTGAATGGTTGATCACATCAATCATGTTTTAAAATATCCAGATGTCCCTGCCTTGATTCTGCACACAAGGGTTCTTCCACTGTATATTGGAAGGAATCAGCTTAGATTAGGAGAGAGAAGGCTTCTGATTGGCCTGATAAGGCCATAGAGATACTTACCAAAGCCCTGTGTCCATCCCAGCAATGTGTCTCTGCTCTACCTGACTGAAGATGACAGAAATCCAAATACTGGATCTCATCAGTGTCCCTCCAAACTCTGGCGGTAGCTCTAGTTTCTTTTTCTTCTTCTTTCAAAGTCTTCTGAGCTGGGTCCAGTTCTGAAGCCCTGAAGACAAAAAGTGAGCTGGCATTCCAAGCCCAAATACCATGACCTCAGAAGGAAGACAGGTACCACAATACATTTACAAAAGCTTCTCTTGGTATATAATTTCTACAATGCAGTCTGTCATTTTGATGAAATGCAGGAACAGGAAGAAGCAGTAAATATGTTTAAAATGCCCTCTAGATATGCTGACAGATTCTCAATGACATCTCAAAAGTTGCACATATCCTTCACCCTACCAGATTAAGACCTACTGCTGTAAGACGTGAGGGTTTTGCAGATCCCAAGTTGCAGTCTATGGAACAGATAATTGCTTGAAAATCATGAAATCTGTTAAATGTGTTACTCACTAAATATATTTCACTCAGAGTCACAGCTGAAGTGGATCAAACAGGTTCAAAATGATGAAGCATAGAGGTTTTTGCAGGCTAATGTCACAGAAATCTAGATCCATTTCAGTGCAAAGAAAAAAAATAGTACATCTATATGGACATCTGTGATAAAGAGCACTAGATAGTCTGTGCTAGAAAAATTTGTAAAGACACTGATATATCTAAATTAAAGAAACAAACTATTTATTTGAAAGCAGCAGGATTTGCTTTTCCCTGTAAATAATCTTAAAATTATGTCACAAGAACTTCCCCTTGCCTTCAGATTAGACTAAATACTGCAAGTATAAACAGCAGTCTCAACAAGTGTTTACGGTTTCCTTTAACGTTATCATAGGAAGTCCAGATGAAATATTAAATAGACTATTCCCATTCACATGCATCAGTTGTTTAACCTAATGCAGTCAGCAGAAAGTCCTTTTTAACACCACAATACTTTATTTATGTAAATTAGACACACTAGTGCAAGCCTAGGAAGGCTGCATTATTCACATGTAGTAAAGTTTTGTGTCTCAGCATTGAGAATGTTTTACTGCATTGAGATTATAGTCTATGAAAACCAAACAAATAAAAAAGCATCCTTCTTAATACCTATCGGGAAGAGCCTACACAGAAAGAGAAATGCTGGCTGGCAACAGTGTCAAACTGCTTAGGATTACTCCCAGTTAAATCATAAGCAGTTCTAGGCCTCCCACTTCCTTCTTGTTTTTTCTCTTAATAGCTGTGGGCCTGATTTTAAAGTTTTTTGTATTTTCAAGGCTAATTTTTGTCCAGAAAAAATTTGACAGTCCAGCCGTAAATCCTCTCATTCACCTGTTGTGTAACTTTGGCATCCTCAAAGCAAAAAAGCAAGTTTTAAGCAATAATCATCCACTCTGTATTCTGGCCTTGTACTGGAGCCACACCTGCTAATAATTCTCGCATAGCCATAGCAACAGCACTGGATTTCTCAGCAGACATGATAACGTAGGGCCTCACACTTTATCTCTCAGTGTACAACTAGCATTTGTATACAGACTTACTACAGTAAATACAGTTCCAGTACAGCATTTGATACGACACATCTGTTTTGATGTGTTGATTTTTTTTTTCTTCTTTATATATGGTGGGTTGTTACATTCATAAACATTTGAATGGCCTTTTCACCACACACTCCACAGTTTTTCTTTGAAGAATAAATTCTAATTATGTTTTTTCGAGAGGAGTCACCTAAGTGATATTAAATCTTTGAAGAAACCTTTCTTCCCTTTAGAACTCTGATGGATAACATCCCAATGTGACATTTTTCCCTTTTTTGAGATGCCAGAGGTACCTGAAAAGCAGTTGGGAAAATGCATATGCAGACTGGGGAGGAAAAAAAAAACAACACAAAAATAGGATTCTATCTCTTACTAGCCCATGTAGATACATTTTAAGCAATATAATGAAGTTTTCTGGAAAAGCTGCAACACATTCCCTGGAGCAGGAAATGTAGTGTCATTACAATTAATCTCATAATATACAATACTGAGTAATCTAAGACAGCAGGTTGAATAAGTACCATGCAGCAATATTGGAAGCCTTATAGGCAATCTTGCCAATGAGATACATATCCTCTAAATAATGGTTTGATTTTGCTTAATAGAAGTCCAATGGAAAAAATCAATCAGGAAAGCAACAGCTGGATATGGATAAATTGCTTCCAAATGAACACACTAGGAAGGGAAAGAGACGGGAGGGGGGATCCATGGCAACAGCTTCTTTCTGTGCTGCATCTCCCAAAATTAGAAAAACATTTTGCCAGTGCTGGGAACAGGTGAATCAAAACCTATGGAAAAAATACTTATAAAGCATTTTCATCTCAGGTGAGGAGGATGATATGAAAATCCATTTTTCTGTAAAAATTGTTTGTCTTTATCCCAAAGGTAAGGGGGGTAGTTGATCTTGAATTGAAGGAACACATTACTTTGCCCAAATATTAGAGCGGGTCTGTTGGAAATCTAAATTTATCAAGATCACCATGTATAGACAACCACTGAGCTAAACATGTGAGTAGACAGCTTATTGCATAAAGATCGATTTTCTCTGAAAAGCCTTGGTTCTAAATAAATAATACTTGGCTTTAAGAAGGCTGTCTGGTCAGTTTATTAACAACATATTACTGCTTCTGAAAAGAACAGAAGTGCAAACCAGCACTTAGACAATCTCAATTAGTGCTGGGCCACTGCAGCCCAGGACTGTGTATCAGAGTGGGAGAGACACAGTGTTCCTCTTTGAGGAAAAACAACAGACCGTGCATCAAGACCTAAGCTGTTCTAGGCAGCAATGGAGTCTGCAAGAGTAAAGATTTTTAAGCATATGTCAGGGGGAAGAAAGTGTGTTAGGAGTGGATTACTTAATCCTGCCCTGTAAAAAGGGGAAGCAACCCAGATGTAAACTCCAGTTTTATATTCTGTGAGCCCATGATTTGAAGACCACAGCAATTTTGTCCTGACAAAACAACCACTTTCTTCCCAAGCCAGAGGCAAGTGGAAAATGGGATCTTCATAGGCATTTCCTACATACAGAAATGTTACCAGAGGAATCGTTGAGAAACCATGGACTAGAACAGGGAGCTCATTAAATTAGAAATAGGTTTTGGAGAAACACAAATAGAACAAGGAGAAAGGATTCAAGGGCAGCATTGCACAAACCCATTAGACCTAGAGTTTAGTCCCCAAATGTTCTACAGGGACACACTGATCATGCATCCTTGCTTTTCTCTCTAATTCAAGAGGAGCAAAAGAGAAATAAGCCATTCTGTACCAAACCTTTGTGGTATAGGCACATTGAAGATACTGTAACAATAAGACAGTAGGTGAACTTGGCCAGGCAGCAGCTGCTGTTGGGACTAAGGGCAGTTATTGAGGAAAGGGACCTGAAGGCAACATGCATCCTACTGTGATCAGAGTCCTGGTGCCGTGGAGAAAAAGGATAGTAAGCTGGAGGTGCTGAGAGCTGGAAAGGTGTGACATAGACACATTTGCCTACATGTCTGAAAGTGACATGTTTTGAATTCAGATCTCTTTCAAAGGTAATATTGACAGTGGTTTTAGTTCCTTTCTGATTAGCAAAACATCAAAATTACAGGTATTTTGTTTCTTTAAATAAGCAATAGAAGGATAAAGAAGTGGTTAATGACTGCTTTGAGAAAACCTAACCAACTGCTGGATAACACGTGCTTCTGAATATAAAGAGAATGGACAGGAATGTAAAAAATATTCAATAAGTAAATTTTAACCTATATCCAGAATGAAAATATCCTGGAGCATTTCTTATTTTCCTAAAGTGTAATGGCTGCACATCTGAATTAAACAGAAACTAAATGGTTTTGTTTGATGTTTTTTTGTGCATGGTGGTGTTTTGTTTGGTTTTTTTTTTTCATTTTGGAGCAGGCTTTGATTTTTAATTCCTGGAAATTTTTGAGATAGGTGATTCAGATCCTGCTTCAGTATCTTGTTATTCCATTAGCAGAGCTAGACCAGGAATGCAGTGATGAATCAGGTTCAGTGTGTAGCAGATTTCAATTTAAGTACTTTAATAGCTAGGTGGCTTCTTGGAAATCGTAAAAGGTCTGGATGACATGTAGTTATCCTCATCACTGAAAGTTGAGTTCTAGATCAGGGTGATAACATATAATACCTCTGTTCTTAGAAAGTCATGAAAAAAACATGGTAAGAACAAAAACTGTCATGTCATAGTCCTGTATTCAGATGACTAGACCATGTACTTTCAGTGGGTTATGAAATATAGCAGGAACGAAGTAAACAGGCAAGACCAGCATTTTATGGAGATCTACTTCTAGTGCTTCAAAGGATAAGACTTGGCTCAGATTTCATAAAAAAAATAAAAAAAGCTCTCTCACATCAGAACAGCTGGTCAGAACATAAGATTTGGAGGCCTCTTTTGCAGGAGGCTTATGGCCCACCTGCGGGGATGTGTAGGCCTCAGACGACTCACAAAACCTTATAAAACAGTAAACTAGTACCTCCGGGGCAGCCTGTGAGAATTGTTTGGGGTTGATTGATCAAATGAATATACAAAATTTGTCTCTGGGAAGGTAGGGGTATGTTGATTTTTTCCACAAAGATAGAGATTCTTTGAAAAAATAATTTGTTAAGTTGAAAAAAATGGAAATTTTCATGCATGGAAGAAAAGTTATCTAGCTTTTAAATCCACCCTGTTCTTCAGCTTTTACTTGGGCAGTTATGGCCACCTTTGCAAAATATCTCTATACCTTGCTGAGTTTTTGAGAAGCTGGCTTATGACTTTGGCTCCCAAAAAGACATGTTGTTACTTCTGTTGGTGAGTCTGAGTACTGAAATGTTAGTACTAGAGCTCTTCAAGATGGAGCCAAGGAAGAGCCTGAATGATTGCTGTTACTTCTTAACTCTGTCAAAAAGCAGAAATCTTCAGGTGTGGTAATTACAACTTTACTGTAGACTTGGTGACACGTTATTTTATATTGCTCTATAGCTTCATGGAAATAGCTATAACATTTGCATACAAATCAGCCCGGCACAGAATAAATCCAGAAGGAAATCCAGAATAAACAGAGGTGCAGAGATTGTGCGGTTCCAGTACTCCACCCAGCTTTGGCAGCCCCACTCATACAAATTACTCTCCATCTCAGCTTCTTTGTAAACATGTCTTGTTACTATGGGAACAGCTACATCAAGTGTTTGTTTAATTAAGTGGTATTTTTGAGCTATGGAACACATTCTGAGCTGGGAATAATCATGCTGCATTATTTGCATTCTTTATAATTTGGAAAGGGTTGTTCTCAAGGAAAATAAATCATGGGGGCTTGGTCACTGGATTTTTATTTTATATCTTTTAGAATTAAAGCAAACCATGAAGTTTCTACTTGCAACAGTTTCATAAGGAAATGTCAAATCACTGACTCCAAGATATCTTCATTCAAGGGAATCTTTGCTATACACATGGAAGTCTTCAGGAAACCATATGTAGTTTCCTTGTTGGATGCTGTGGACCCTGTAGAGGAGCATTGTGAAAGTCTTGGTTGTCAAGGGAGCTTTAAGAAGTTGGAGCCACACTTACTAATATTCCCAGTCCCTGTTTCTGCAGAACTGGGCCTCCAGGACTTGTGACTCTCAGATGGTATGAGTCAGGTCTTGGATGGGAAATGCTAATTCAAGGGAAAACTTAAAAATTATACTGTTCACTGAACAGGACTTGTTTTGGTTTTGTTTCTAATTCACAACTCATTATTAATTTCAAGCAAGTTTTTGAGGGTGATTTGTTTTGCTTTGCTTTGCTTTGCTTTTTTGGGTACAATTTAAAAGCACATTTTAAAACTAAACAAATATAGTTGTCCATTAATGTAAAGTACAATGTTCAGCATATCATTTGTTGTGCAGTTATCTTTATGTTATATACACCAGAGTAACATGGGTGTTGATTCTTAGACACATAAATGTCATAAGGACCAACCCACTCTAGTCTTCAACATATTTTAGGCAGTTGAACTTCACTGGCCGTTCCTATGCTGAGATTTTGTAAAATGAAACCATGCCTTCCACAAAGGCTTCATATCTTGGCCTCAAGATACATAAACATGAGTCATCTATAATCTTCCTGGATAGTCTATTTTATCAATTAATCACATTTTTAATGAAAAATATGTATTTAGTATATACCTTGAACTTGTCTCACTTCAGTTTCTAGCTGTCCTGACAGTGCTTTTCTACAGTAAACTCTTTAATTACCTTTTTTTCTCCCCTCCACATGAAGATACATATACACTACAAAAAGTAACCTTGCAGTATTTATACTGAGTCATAGTTCATCTGCATTGCAATTTTCTAGGTAAAGTATCACTTTTATGATTGATTTCTCTACTCTGCAATATTAAAACTACGGACAGGGGAGTGAGATGCTGTGGGAAGCTCCTGGAGGATTGTTTTGTGCAAGAGTAAAAGGGGAAAAGAAAGAGTAAAGATTGTTCCTGTAGCCATTCTACCTAACAAGAGGTACATGGAGTGATCTGCTTTCACAGCTGTGCTACTTCTTCTGTCTGAATGGAGGCTATGCCTCTGTTGAGCATCACAAAGTATGTACAACTCAAGGTCATCTGGAAATGGGGAACACTACAAAGAAGGTTCCAGTACAGGTTTGTCTTATTTCTGCTAAATTCTGCTTTAAGCACTTTTTGGCCCTGCCAACTGCATCTGCCCACTCAGGATTTCAGTAGCCTTCACAAGTAAGAGTGTAGCATACAACTGCCTGTTCCCTGAAAGTGCTTACTCCTCCAAGTGATTCTTTGTGTCATCCACACACTGCAGTGGCCTCAATAGTCACATTTATTTCCTAGTCATCAACATAAACATGCTAGGTCTAATGCAGCATTATGTTGACTGGAATCTATTACATTGCTATGATTTCATCCCTTAAAAAGTCAACCTTATATCAGATTAGTCCTGATTTAACCTGTGGCAGAAGTCAAACTTGCAGTTTATTTATCAAAGAAGGTCCAAAAAATTGCAATTTTTATCCAGTGCCACCATATTCTTCCACTCATCTGAAGTGTATCTGTAGTTCTAAGATTTTTTAGATTAAATTTAACAAATCTGAGATCTCTCAGACAGATCTTATGGAAAGCCATATCTATTTTTTTTCCTAGTTGATAGCATAGATCTAAGTTACTAAACAGTGATAAAACATTTCTTCTTGTTCATGTGGCAAAAGTAGAGCTGGGCAGAAATTTGTAGTTAAGAAATTGTTACCTTGGACATGCTAATTCATTGAAACATAATTTATTCCATAATGACAGTATTTATTTAAAATATCAGACTCCTTAGCTGAGCTTTTAACTTTCCTTAATTTCCTCCTTATCAGTTTCACTCCATTCTGTGGCTCTGGAAAGCTAGCTAATTTGAACAAAATGTCAGTTCTGAAGAGAAACTGTCTTGTGCTCTTCCCCTTTGAGATAGATTAAGTATGGGTATCCCTCAGTCCATCCACTCTAATTGCCACATCCTTTACCCTTTCCTTCCATTTTGACTTTATTTTTCTTGAGGAAGATGAGTGAAACTAATGTGCTGTGGTAACACAATGTTCACCCTGTTTGTCTTGGATTTTTGTATGTACCTGCTGTCTCTATCTGCTTCACTTGTAAACTCTTAGGAAAATGAAATAATTACCATTTCATTTTACTGAAATGCCTAACACAGTGAGAGATCACCACTTACATGAGACACAGCCTATTCCTTTTCATTTGCTCAGAATATGAAAACACACAGAAATTTGCTTGCTTTGGTAGTTTTTTAAGAAACAAACATAATGGTGACAAGCATAATGATGATAAAATTTACAGCAATAATAATAAGTATAACAATACCAGACTTTAAAAGATTTTTCACATCCAGCTCAAATGAATCTTCCTGTTAAATTTTTGTAATGCCAATTTTGCTGCATCCCAAAGACAACTTATAATCCTCTAAACATATGTTGGACTCCTCTCATTGATTTTTCATTTTTTACATTCATTTTTGCGTCACTCCAGTTCTGAGTTCAGTTGCTCACATCTGCCTCCTTATCCATATAAAGACATGCCTGTCTGCTTCAATTTGTTGTCAGCTTCAATCTGACAAAATTATTTTTCTTTCCCCACTTTCTTCCAGATCCTCTCCCTGCTTTTCCTTAAAATTAGTATCTGCAACTTTATTTTTCTCTCTCTCAATTTGGACTCACCTTTCCCTTAGCTCCTTTACAAAATCCTTGAAGCTGGACTATGTGTGTTGCTCCAAATGCTGCCATAGGTCCCAATGTCTGTCAATACGTATTGATTTAAAGATCAAGTTTTCAAGCCCCCTTGCTTTCTAACACTCCTCACTGAAGTGGGAGGCTAGGTGCAGCTGGGCAAGGATTCCAAGATAAATTCAATAGCAACATAGTGTTATTAAGCAGGTATTCTTTATTACAGTGCTGGACGCACAGGGGATCACTCCTCCAAATGTGTGTACTGATGCAAGCTAGGTACCTAGTTTATATGCAGGCTAAACATACATATTCATTACATTTCCTAGAAAGGTCTTATGTTAATGGGCTCCTGGAACTCATTTACATAGTCTGAGCATGGGCAATAAAATTAGAGTTAGGGTCTTTTCTCTCTCCAGTGGTCTTTTGAGACCTCTGGTGGTCATTTACTTCATCTTCTCTTCATCACTGTGTCTTTTGGGTGACCTAAAGCCTAAAATTCTTATTCTTGACGCAAACCCAGTTCTTGTCCATTCAGCATGCTCAGGTGCCTTGAGACATCCTGTTTTACTGTTTCCAGAGATAACCACTATTTACAAGGCTATAAACTTCACAATATGTCTGTACTATATGACTACCCATTCATTGCTGTTACTTGTTTAAAGATTAGTAGAACTCCACCAGACACCCTGTCTCCTGCCTTCAGTATGGAAAGTTTGCACGTAGCTTCACAATTCTGTCAAAGTCTTCAATTTTCTCTAATATTCATTTTCAGGCCACAGAAACAAAATACCTCTTTTACTGTTTTCTTCTTTTTGCCATGACATGTTCCCCAATACCACTTTGCTCTGGTTGTGAGAGAAAGATTTGTCTGCAGTTGACTTACCAAATCTTTTTTAATAGTTTTATGCTTAAAAGAATATCTTGGGTCTCTTTATCCTTTGAGTTACAGTTCCTGCAAAACTATATCTCACTGGTTTATTCCCTGTTCCTTACTTTTCAGCTTCTGCAGCTTTTACTTCAAGATGAGGTATTCTGAAAGGTTTTGTTTTCCCAGGTACAAGACACATACATTTACGAAGCCAAATCACTATCTTCTACAGCACTGTCAGCAGCGTTAAGACTTCAAATGCCAGACAACTATCCTACTGTCTGGAAGAAGAAGATTTCACGTGCACTATCAATCACAGCAGTAGTGTTTATTATTTATATTCTTGGCTGGGGATTCATGACAGTTGAATTCTCTATCAACTGCCAGACACAAACTCTTGGACCTTGTGACACCTCTAAGACATCCTGGTTTACAGCTAGGTGTCTAGATAACAAAAGAGGATCTGTGGAGATCTGGAGAGATATTGCACATGCACAAGAGAAGCATATTTCCAAAAAGGAATCTTTTCAGTGGAAACTGATAGAAGAGCACCTTTGGGATTAGGCCTCTGGAGGTTATCTGTGAACAGTAAGGTACCAGAAAGACACTACTGTGGCTTTCTGAATCTCACCTGCATTGCAGGCATCAAGGTTTAGGGTCAGGGCAGTCCGCTAGACCTATAACAGATGCTCTCTGTTAATCCCTCTCACATCCCAAAGGGGAAGAGAAAAGAAATAAGGGAGACAGATTCATCAATTAGAAAAGAAAGCTAGAACAGTTTTAATAAAAATAAGTAATAAAATAGAATATAGACAAAATCAGTATTGAACCCAACCTCTCCTGATGGCAATTACGTCACTGGCACCACTGATGCTGTGGAGCAGGTGTTTGGGAAGTCCCAGGCTGGAGTCAGCAGCAGATGGCAACCAGATTCAGGAGCTGGATTCTGGAACTGCATTCAGAAACACATGGATTGTGATCAAAGGCAGAATGGACAGAGTCCTCCTTGGATGCCAGCCATTGAAGAAGAGAGCTTGACCTTCATGATCCCTCAGCTTTATACTGAATACGACATATATACGGGACAGAATACCTCATTGGCCAGTTTGGTCACCTGTCCTGTCCACTCCTCCCTGCAGGTGCAGCCTTTTACTTTCTGCACCCCTCAACACTGCACACAATATACAGCAGTGGCCTTGTTCTGCACACCAATCCTTGGTAGTAACTCTAAACATCGAGCATTATCACTACTACAATCAGACACTGTCTGTAAAAATATGCCATTAACTTGAGAAAGTGAAGCTAGTTAGAAGAGACTGAGCTGAAAAGTAAAATTGCCGAACAGAACTAGTTCTGCTCTAGTTCAAACCAGAAGAGGTGGTCATCAACTCTGCACAAATACACTCAGGAAACAGACATTAAGGACTTGATTCAACATTTGATTGAACCAGTTGAAGAGTCTGTTGACTCAACTGGGAATGAATCAGGGCCTGATTTACCTATTTGTGAAGACACAGCCCTAATCATTCATTATTCTCACCATTATTTCATGATTAATAAGCCTGAAATACACTTATTGTGGAGAGTTTTGAATAAATTTCCTCAGATAATTGATCAGAAAAAAAACCCTAATGCCTTATCATCAGGCTTTAAAAATCTATTGCTTAAATAGATTAAGTACTAAAGCATGAGAAAAAATACCTTTTCACTTGCTTTCAACATGGATTAATGAAAGGAAGATTTTTGTTTAGGACTGGTACAGTTTGTTTTCTGCCAATAATCACTTTAATGTCCTAGAACATTCTGAACACATGCTCTATTGTCTCTAATTGGCAGTGAGGTAACCTGATTACAGGAAGATACAACCAAAGCTATGGCACTTAAGGTGAACATATCACAGGGTAATTTTAGAGGCATGTCTTTGTTTAGGCCATATCTGGGACTAAACTATAGCAGTTACTCTGTCACTTGATGACTCCTCCCTAGCAGAGAAGTGGGAACAGGAAAAAGGAGACCCGCAGATTGAAGTGAAAATAGATTTCATGAAACGGCCAAACAAATCTCAGTATAAAGTACAGAAAGTTATACTCAGACAAGTGCATGTTCAGTAGTCACAACAAACCGGAAAGCAGTCCTCAGGAGCAGAATGGTAAGCAAGCCCTTTCAGGGATGAGGACAATGAAGAGGAAGAGGATGACAAGGAGGAAGTTGAGAAGGACAAGGAGGAGGAGGAGGAGTCATAGTCATCTGCCTCCTAGTAGACTCACCTCCTTATGGTTTAAGAAGTTCTCAATGTATGCGAAGAACTTGCTGTGTTACTTCTATAGTTCTTCAGTAATATTGTACCCAGACTTCAAGTGCTGTTCACTGTCGGTGTTGATTGGTGAGTGGATTAACTGCAAGCTGGACTGGATAGTCTGAGTTAAACATTTTTTGAGACCTCAAATATATAATATAAGGTCTTATTCATTCAGTTTGATGATGGCACACATGATGTTGATACTGGATCAAGTCAAGGAAAAGCATCAAGTTATATTACATAGCAAAAATATGAGACCAGGCATATATTTGCTGCCAAATAAGCAACCACTTCCATCAGTGACAAGTGGGCCACCATTCTCATTTTGTTCTTTTTTTCATAGAAGAAAATATTAGTAGGTTGGAATACTAATGGCTTATGAAGCACAATTAATAAGAAATGCCATTATACTTGTGGTATTAATGAGGGCACTAAATGTTTTCATGGTAAATTCCTCTGTGATAAACTGAGCTTCCATTCAGGTCATGCTGATGGTCAGAGGTCGACTCCTGTGTCATCGGTCAGCAATGAGGTTGAACCTTGCTTTGATAATAATGGTGCCAGAAATAGGTTAGGTTTTAACCCCTTATATGTAATATTTTCACAGCTTCTCATATATGTATCTTGCAAAAAGTCTTAGTGAGAGTTCTATAGCAGAAGAACCTCATGGTAAGTGAATGGCTTAGCCTAACAATTTCCTTAATGCATTGACAGGAAATAAACTGACATTAGTTCACCTCTTGTAGCCAAAAGCAGATGTGCCCTTCAGATGTAACAGGTTCTAATGACTTCCATTAGAACAAAGGAACTGGCACCTGACTGAATTTCTTTAGTTCTTCTGAATGCCCTGACAGACAAGCTAAACACAGACCTATTATGTGTTTGCTGCAGTGTTAAGGCAGGCACAGAGCAGCAAAGAGGAGCTGTAACCAAGGAGCAGGGGAAGAATGTGGCTGGAGATTTTGTAGGTAAAACTATATGTAGCTTTGCCATCTGTTCCAATGTGTAAACAGATTAAGGGTGTCATGCTTTTTATCTGTATCAGCTCATTTCTCCCCCATTAAGGCACTGATATGTTATGTAAATCCAGCCTTGCTTTGACTAATTTGAATTTAGAACAATATTTTATCTCACTGGGCCACCCAGGCAAAAGTGGTAACAGAAAGCAGAGATTTTTTTCTTGTCCTGTAATTAACATCTCATAGCCTCTATCTGCAACAAATTATCAGCTCAGAGTCTCTTCTGTTCCTGTATTCCAGTCTTCTCAGGCAACTATCAGACATAAATGCAAACACAGACTGTTTGAGACATTGTGTGTTTTATCTGGACTTTATGAATAGATCCATAGAAGCCATCATCCAAAAACAGAGAAAGAATCTTTCTGCAGCTTTAAATATTCACAGAATGCATCCAATTTTAATATGGTGACTGTAATAAGCAAATGGTGTGCTTCCTTAGGATTTAGAGAACAGCCAACTCTGTCCTGAGTAGTGATTGGATTTACATTATTAGCCCCTAAAATGTACAAGTAATTTGTCCTGCTCACTGTGAGAATTTGACATTGCACATAGGAAGACCTGTTTTAAGCAGCCTCCAGTGGCTTTCTTCCAAAAGAAGATCCCTCTTTTCTGTGTCTGACTAACACAGCAACAGGCAGCAAATCCCAAGTAGGGAAAACACCATCTGATCTGCTAGGCAATAAACCACATCCTTTCCTAAGGCTTACACTGTGTTTTTAAATGCTTCTTTAAATATTAATGAGCAGCCTCTAAACAGGTGTAGCTGTTCTGTGATGTAGTCATGGGAAACTTAATACTCAGTTCCTTCTAAGCAGCTCAGTGCACCAGTAGACTGAAGACATACTGTAAGGAGGTATTAACAATGCAGGAATTTTGACAATCACCTTTCCCAGCTGATGCTGGTGAGATAACTGAGATCAGCTAAGTTGTCTTTCCCCACATGCTGTGCCTTGAGCTCTGATGTCACAATCCACAGAAGCAGGTTTCCCTTGTGAAAATCCCTTCTCAAGGGTTAATGAATGTTACTTTGCCTTTCATTATGGACGTCGTATCAAAATATTCCTTTCCAAGTCACCATAGTCACAACTAGCAAATTTCCAAATTTCTTCTTAGCCTTGTAACAATGGAGTTTCTCCAATGTTGTCTGAAAGCAGAAGAAGGGGATATTGTATATTGCTTAGAGATTTTTTTACTAAGCCCAGCCAGGTAATACAACCTTCTCTCGGGAAAGTGCTTCGTAGCTCTTCAGCCACCATCAAACTTCTCTTTTCTGAGGTTTTGTGGGATTTTTCTTTATTCCAAGAATCTTAAAATGATAGCAAATGAGCCCAAACAGAATTAGATTAATAATAATGCTTTTTTTAATGTGTTAACATAAAATCCAGCATTTTGTGATGATAGCTGAGCCCAAAGATGAGGTGTGATTTCCCATTGAAACAAGGTACATTTTTAGTTCTGATTTCTGTGGGGGGATTATTTTGCTTCTACAGATGGAAGCAGGTAAAATTTCTTTCCAAGAAATGCTGATATCCTTTCACTTTCCACTGTGCTGAATACAAGCCAAACATTTAACAGAATGAAACTATCAACTTTCCCCATCAGGACAGTTGCTCATGAAGATCAAGCAACTTATTAAAGGCAGTTGACTTTTGGTAACTGTGAACACTCAATGGGATGATACCATTTTGCAGCAATCATCTTGGTGGTATACTGGAGGACTTAGACATGTATATGCACCTGCAGAGGAGAGAAGAGGTTTTTTCCTAGATATTATTCTGCATTCTGTAAACACCACAAGATATGCAGCATAGTTATGTTTCCCATAGGAGTCCTCTCAAAGGTTCATCTTTTCATTTCCTCTAAGGCACTATAAAGGATTTGTAATGTAAATAAGAATTCAGACCCTGTCTTAGTGGAGATTTCTGGTGTATTAGACAAAAAACAAATGAAAGAGCAAAACAGAGAAAAGTAGAGAAAGCTATGCATGTAGCATTTTGTAGAAATGGACAGCATATATTAGGAAAGCAAGAAGTTTTTGGCAGCTGTAGCTGAGGGATAGAGGAGCAGACCCAGGTGAAGACTGGTTAACAGAAGGGTGTGATATAAAAGTTATATCAGACATATTGATGGCAAAATATCTTTGACAATAGTGCTCTTAGTCATAAGAAATGATAAGGGATCTCTTAGCACCTGAGTCAGGATGAGGAAAACCATAAAGCATTGCTTGACTGGAAATAGTTAAAAGTCAGAGTTTTGGGGTTTGTGTACATGTCATTCTCTGTTTTTCAGACGTTGTTTGCTTTGTTCTGAAATGATTGACAATAAGGTCATTAGGAAATGATTAGTTCTAAAAATGCCCTAGGTATGTCTTATCAGTGAGTTTTATCCAAATTAATCAGATACATTAATAATGACAAACAATTAATCCCAAGAGAATTCTAGTTATTTACCTATCAAACCAAATTCAGAAGATTTTTCAGTTTCTGTAATATTTGTTCTGTATTTACCTTATTCAGATGTTTACCTTCCACTATTCCTTCTGCTTATAACTTCAATTTTGGAGGACTTTTCTTTTTCCTTTCTCCTTTTTCCCCAAACAAAGAAGCATTCTTCAAATCAGATGCATAAATGTTACAAAAAGAGATGTGGCAAATCGAGTTCAACTAAGAGTTTCTTGTAAGTGTTCTTGCTTATCAATTTACCATTATATTTTTTCTTCCATAATGCTAATTGCCCCTTTTCTTTTTATATAGAAGCATAGAGGAATGAAAGGTCTTTTCTGTGTATATTTTGCAGCAGCTCCATTTTATTAACTGTAAAATCCCTGCTTAAAGGAAATCAATGGGATAAACTCAGTGGCATCAGGATTTCACTTATACTACTTTGGACATACATTTGTTGAAATTCAAGTGTATAAAATTTCCTTCCCCTTTTAAATACGGTCCTTACCTTTGAGAGAGACAAGAGAAAGAAAATAACAAGACCACATAATGAGAACTGTGTTTATATTTGGAATGCTGTGCTGCAGGCCATATCCAAAATAAAGTTATATAAATAAAATATAGTTATTACATATTATCATAGTCTCTGGATCAATGCTTATTTGAATACATACATCAGCTTACAAGTAGCCAAGGCAACCTGCTTCCCCATGCTTCCCTAATAGGCTCTACATGCCTGTGGTCTACTACAATTGCTGCTACTGGTCTTTACAGTGGGATACTGGGTATCCTGTTTCATTTCCTTTTGACAACAGACCCATTTTCCTGCATAAGTTCAGTTAGGTATTTGTCAATCTGCCCTGCTGAGAACTGTAACTGAACTGAAAGTATTGGAATGCATAGGACATACATGGACGGCTTGTAGAAAAGATAAATTCCCAAACCAAAAAACAACCTCATGGTTCTGTCCCTCTCACCTATATAGTAAATCAGTAATTCAAAATCCTCTCAATACTCATGGTGAACATATATCATCTGGTAGTTCTGTGGATTCAAATAGGGATGGTTTGGGAAATACTGTTGACAGTCACTGTGGAAAGGTAAGCTTAGATACTGAGTCTGCTATAATTCTCCAGTTCCTTAAAAGACAGAATTACTACAGTTTTGACAAGAGAAAAACACAAGAAAAATGGGTGACATTTCCCCTCAATACTGTCCTGATGGACTCCTAAAGTGCAGCCAATTCTGCTTCTCCATACACCTTGGCGTGCTGTTAGACAGCAGCATGACAAGAAAATGATGAATTTGGCTGTTTTATCAATCAGCAAGAGATTAGGTTGGCCCACCTTTAGCCTAGTGACATGACTGCTCCTGGCTCTTAGTGACAGTTATTAGATATTTTATTGATGAGGGAGACTCGAGCACTCTTTGAAGGTGACAAAAAGTACTAACTTTCTTTGTAACAAACCTCATCTTCTGCTCACCTCCAAGTTTGCACTAAATTTCTATCTCAGCTGCATGATGTGCTTTGCTGTCTGGACAAACAGTTATTTTCAATTAATTTTTTTTTTTTTTTTTTTTTTTTTTTATTCTAAGGAAATACAGCTGTGCAGTTGATAAAAACTGAGCAAACTTTTACTCCATAGTGAAAGAATACAGTATAATTGTTTGGTATTAACTCATGACAGCTCTAGCTGTGACAGAAAGGATTCAGTATCAGTGGTAGCTGGCAAGGGAGGAGTAACATTATCTCTGAGCTGATTAATTAGCTTTGATGTATTGTTGAGAAAGTTCTGTAAGATTCCTGCAATACATCACTTACAGCCTACTGGTCTCCTCATTAGCTCAATGGTGTTAATGTTACTTGGTTTACTCAAGAACTAGACCAAAATCTCATCCTGTAGTTCTCTTTCTGCATCTTGCTTGTGTTCAGAGAGGCCATTGCAACAAATATCCTTACAAGAAATTTCATCCTTCTGTGAAGTCAGAAGAACAACACACTGTGTGAAACTGGACTTAGTTAAGTAGCAAATATAATTAGATTTCACTATACCATGCAGTATTATTTTGAACTAGGAGAAAAATATGTGGTTCTCTTATGAAAACCTCCAGTCCTGTAGTGAATGAAAAGTACTTAAATCAAATTTAAGGGCATGTTTATTTGGATGTGGAGTTTGAGAAATAGCAATGCATTAAATTGATTCAGGTAGCATGATTCACTCTCTTACCCTGTCATGCCATCAGAGAACATTTTTCCACACTGTTTTGCTTTTTCTCCTTAGAATACAGAGCAACAAAGGACTCAAAAGCCCATGGCTAATTTCATACCAACAATTCTGAATTATTTATTCAGACATTAGCAAAATCCTTACACTCTTTAGGTCAGACATTTGAACACAATTTAACCTTGAGCCAATGCATCTTGTTTAATGAAAACTGTTTTGAGAAAATCACAGGAAGGATATGCTGAGTGTAATATTAATGGATTGATTCACAGTTATGTCAGTAAGTTCAACACTTACCTCATTTATGACACTAACACAAGAAACTGACAATTCATACTAATGATCATCATAATTTTATTGTTGTTGTTATTGTTGTTTTGTTATCAGCATTATTATTTTTAATAATAATCCTTTACTGCCAAGATAATTTTTCTCATTTCAGTAGCACCCAAAACATTCTTCAGGTCTGTGCCACATTCCTGCACAGAGCATTCATAAAGAAAAGAGTGGGGATGCTTGAGGGAAAACTACTTCTTTAGGCAAGTGGGGCCAGACACTTCCCTTAGAGGTGTGCAGTATGGTACCAAATACACTTTTCTATGCTCTAGTACCAACAAAATCAATTACCTTCATCCATTGCAGAGGTCTGATGACTGTACATCATCCTTCAGCTATACCTCATTTATTTCCTTCTTTGATGGGCAGGCAAAATTTTCTTGCAGATTAGCTAATTATCAGTTGTATTGTGTCTGAATGAGCTGGAGTTAATTTTCCCCATAGCAGCCCTCCCAGTGCTGTACTTTGCACTGAGAGCTGGAAAGGTGCTGATAACACACCTGTGTTGTGGCTGCTGCTGAGCAGGGCTCACACAGCACCAAGGCTGGTTTTCCAACTTTCCCTCCCACTCCCAATGGGATGGGGTGGACAAGATCTTGGGATCTAGAGAACATCACCAAAGGGAAGGGCTTTCTGCTTCTGCTGTTATAAATGAGATGAAAAAGAGGAGAGCAGCTTTTGGCTAGTCTCTTCCAAGACTAGAGAGCATCCCCTGCTACACCTGATCATCTCCTTTTGTAGTAAATATATCAGCCACAGAGAGCACAAGCAGATGGTGAGGAATAGTGCTTGGGCTATAAAAGCCTATCTTCCGTGACCCTTAGCCAGCTTTACATGGACTGAACCCACCCTTCATCAGTTTACAGTTGAGCATGGTAGGGATTGCAGCACAGTGCGCAATACAGGACTGTTATTCTCATGGCTTATTTCTCAACGGCTTCTTTCTTCCTTCCTCAGGAGAAAGGGTGCCATTCACATCACTGGAGTGACAAGTGTCCTCAAAAGGGGCCAAAGATAGTGAACCTAGTGCCAAGCAGTAACAGAACTCATCTCTAAATATATTTATGGAGTACAGAACATATTTTCTATGTTTCTGCAGCCAGCTTTATTTCTGATACGAGACAAAGACTTTCTAAAGGGGCCTCATTGCCTGGCAACAAATAAATAAATAATACTTCACAAGACACTCTGGAAGTGAATCTTTTGTGGAAGCTGTGATGAGAGAGTCTTGAAAACCAATCAGGGGGTGAAATGTCAAGTAATTAAGGAGCAAAGTATGAAAGCCACAATGTCAGCCAAAAAGCAACAAACAAACAAAGAGCTGAAACATTGTTAATCAGTGTTTGGATTAGAGCACAAGATACAGGAATTCATTCACGGAAAAAGAATGTGACTTTCTCCAGATAAAGCGGCTATTGTTGTAGGATGGTCTTTTCTTCTTCCTATTTTCCCTGACTAATTCTTGACAGAACATAAGAAAGCCACAAAAGCTGAGTTACAATAATGTCCCCTTATGTAACAGTTTCTCCTTCTCTTTCTCCCTAAGTCAAGGAATGAACATTATGCATTTTATTTCAAAATCTCCCCACATAAGGTTTCATAGAATTAGCAGTAATCTATCTAAATTAAGGTACCTCATTATCATTCTCAAGAGGTCACTGCAAAATAGTCTTTTTATTAGAGCTGAGAATTGCAAATCCAACATTAGGCCTCCATAAAACATATTGTGCCAAGTGAAATTCTGTTCAGCATTCATAATTGCTTTTGTTTCTGTCTCATTCCTCCCACCTGGCAATACTTGACTCATGAGGAGTTTTGGGTTTTGTACATAAGGTGCTCCTTCTATGACTTCCTGGACAAGCTGCTCCATTTTCCTCACAACTCTAAGTCTCAAGCTTACACAGTCTTAGCTCTTCTCATAATAGGTGCTTCAGTGCTAGGAATTGAATTTACAGCATTCCAGAAGCAGCTCCAGAGGCAGGTCCTTGACAGAGCAGGTAGTTGAATAAAGTATCTTTCAGGAGTCTGCCCTTGAAAGTTTATCGCAAGATCCTGATATCATAGATTTGTCTGCACACAATTCATATCATCTTATTAAACTGATATCAAAAGTATTTCCCTCTGTTTTAACCCCGAATGACACTTTCAGTTTGCAGTTTTGGAGAGTTGTATTTCAGGAGGCATTATATTGCACAAGCTCTTTCAGTAAAGTAAAAACTATAGGAAATATTTAGCTTAGATAGAAAACTTTTAATATTGTCCATATAGCCAAATTGAGGCTGACCCTCTGTGATTATTATGATCCTGTCTTAACTCCCACCTCTCAGCACAGGCTTTCAGTTCAGGCCTTCTTACTGTCACCCAGCTTGTGCTGTTTACTAGAGATACTTTATAAAGTATGAATAAACCAAGTCTTACATAGGGTGAAAACAAAGCTGAGCTCATAGTTTTGTCATTGCAAGACAGAGAAGTATTATGACTTATTTTTAGCATATGCATTTGCATTTTCTTTTCACACTGGAGCCACTAATCCTATTTTTAGAACAAAGAATATACATTAGCCATAGCTGTGTGCTTATCTGCATGAATAACCTTATCGAATACAGTATTTTTCCCTGTGACTCAGTCTGCAGACTGTTTTTACCCATCAGAGGAAATGTACCAGTTAAATTTGGAAATGTGTGTCACTTATATATCCTAAATTAACAGATTTTTTTTTTCTGTGACATATGTCCACAAAGATATACATGTTTTAAGATGAAATGTTCACTTACACACAACAGTTGTATGAAATAAACACTACATTAACTGCAAATAGATTTTTTTTCCCAATGTAACACAAGAACTAAACATTACTCCACGAGGTGAAGTCACATGATTCAATTGCTGCCCCACACTCCTGTCTCTTTCATTTGTCTGAAAAAATGCATTGCAGGGTGAAACCAGACCAGTATTAGACATTCTGAGGTTACCTTGTCTGAGGTCACCTTGACTTTCAACCATATGGTTACTTTACCTGGAAAGCAAGACTGAGAGTTAGAAATGCTGTTTTCAAATGAGCTGTTAAATTCTTTCTAGGGAGAATCATTATAAGCCAAAACATTTGCAGAACCAAACATAAGTCTCAACTTTAAAACAGAGAGCTATGAGAAACTGCTTAAAATATTCCTCTCACTTTAACTTTCTCCTGCCCAGCAGCCTATCCCTCCCATGCACATGCACATCCATGTATACTACCTATACCAGACTAAGGGAAGAAAAGATGACAGCACTGCCAATTGACCTTTGTCTTTCCCTTTGAAAGTATTTTGCTAGCCTGGATTTTTGCTTTCTTGGTCTTCTGTGTGTTACACAAGTCTGAGCAGATAGAAACCCTTTCCTAACACAGATCAGGTGGTTTCTGATGAAACTTTTGAGGACCTCTCCTCTTCAGTCTATTACTGGTTGTTTCTTTGCCTGCGTTACTGACTATGCCCATGCCATACCGAAGGGGAGGCTCCCAGCCCTGACAGACATGTGGCATGCTGTACCTCCTGCCTGCCAGCCCCTCCATGCCAAGGGCTGCCTGATGGGTGACCTGTGCAAGGGTGCCCCATGGTGTGGTCACACCTGTTGCACTTGGCTATGGGACGTCATATTCCCGAATGGCTGTTCTTGCTGGTTTGCTGATCAGCACAAGAAGATGAGCCCCATCCAGAGGTCAGGTGTAGATGCCCATCTGAGAGACAGGACTTGGCAGTGCGAGGACAGCCAAGCACTAACACGACTGAACAGCCTTCACATACAATCAGGCTTGCATCCCACTATTTCAGAGCAGAGACTGAGCTAAAATATGACTGTTTGCACCTAACTATCTAGACTAGGGAGGATTTACCCCTGTGAGTGTTATCCATCTTGTGAGCCAGGTAAAAACTAAATTACATTTTGCTAAAAGGAGAAAGTGCTCTGTCCTATGGATATAGACCATACACTGCAGCTTGCTAGAAGGGGTAATTTGTAACAGAAAGAGCCTTGATGCAAAGGATAAAGAGCCTCCCGGAAAGAAACCTGTTTTTCCAGCAGATGAAAATGTAATGTAGCCTGTCATTGATTTGTCATAACAGAAAAAAAAAAAATCAATAGGGGGAAAAAGTTTCAAACAGGGAATTTAATTTAGATGGTGAAACAATAACAACACTGAAAATATTTGTATCCAGCTGGAAATCGGAGGTGGCTTACAATTGAATCAATGTAATGAAATGTAATTTAGATGGATAACACCCAATACATACAGCTTAACTCTACATTGTGCTTCAGGTCCTCATTCCTGTATTATTTTGAATGTCCTGAAGATCTCCCTTCCCATCTGGTGGTTCTGACTTAAACCATTTCTCTCCTGCATACCTACTGCCGTATTCTCAATAGGAAAAATTATGAAGTCAGCTTCTGAAGTGGAGCTAATGGACTGGTAGTGGAGGGACTATGAAACTGTTTTCTGTCAGTATGCTGAAAATGTTGGCTGATTTTATTAACTCCAATTGGCAGCTAAGAACCACACAGCCGCTTGCCACTCCCCCAGTAGTATGGGGGAGAGATTCAGAAGGGTAAAAATGTGTGAAAACTCATGGGTTGAGATAAAGATAGTTTAAAAGGTCAAGCAGAAACTACACACACAAGCAAAGCAAAACAAGGGATTCATTCACCACTTCCCACCAGCAGACAGGTGTTCAGATATTTCCAGGAAAGCCCTGAGCTCCATCACATGTAACAGTTACTTGGGAACACAAGCGCCATAACTCTGAATGTCCTCCTTCTTTCCTCAGCTTCTTTCTCCATACAAGGACTTTATAACAGGTCAATAAATAGCTGTCAAACATTCTAATGCATAGCTAGTTGGAGGTCATAAAAAAAAGCTATAATCTCTTATATTGCCTATTGCAGTGCTTGCAGATGCCTCCAAGACTTTCAGAAAATGTTCACAGTAGCTATTCAGTGTTGATTTTATGTTTTATAAACTATTTATGCTTAACACAAAGGATAAAAGAGTTGAATTAATAATATTTAAATGTGCCTTTATTTAATAGTAGGAAATCTGCTGGCAATTAATTCCTAGTCCTTTGTAAACACACATCAAATAATAGCATAGTCATTAGCAGTCAGATTTTCACAGAACAATCTATTGTCTGCTATCTGTGATTTATAAGAAATCTTGTAAATGACCTAACTTTCCCAGCTGAAGTGTGGATTAAGCTCTCAGTTTAAAAAAGGCACACATAACAGTATGGCATCTCGGACTTCTTCAGCTTTTTTGATGGAATAAAAATAGTAGGTAATACATAATCCAAACCATACACTGTTATTGTCCCATCTGTTTTCTAATACACAAAGGTTAAGTCTCTTTTCATGCCATAGGTCAATTCTTGTTCAATGTTTACACAAAACATATTCTCCGAGGCAGCTACTGTTCACAAATCCAAAGTGTATTCACAGTTTCAGAAGTAAACAGATACTGCTGGCAGATATGCTAGAACTAGTATTTATTTTATGTTCTCACAATTAGCCACACAAACAACACGAAGGAATTATCCCTTCAGCTAGATTATTATTACCCCTGTTATTATTATTGTCGATGATGATGATGATGATGATGATGATGCAGACAAGGAATCAAAATGTGGACAATAAGTAGCCTGTGTAAGTACAACACTTTAAACCTTTGAGTGATTTAACTATCTCATTTACACTTGCAGGTATTCAACACATACGAAAGCCAATTAGAGATAATGACTGTATCTGACAAACTTTGCAAAGTCAGTATGCTTGTTTACTGCATTTGTCTTCAAAGTAAATGCAATTTGCAATGTCTGTTTCATAGATCAAATTTTCAGGTCAATGCATAGCAGAATTTCAGTTACATGCATCTAAACTTACACAGTGTTGTACCAGCCATCATTTTTTTCTTATAGTAAAAGTACATTTGCTTTGTTACAAATAAGTGTATATATTGCATCATAGCCAAAAGATAGATAATTATTTGGCTAGCTAGTTTCTGACTGAATGAAATTATAACAGAAAAGATATAGATAGGCATGGTCCAAATGCAGCTCTGTAGGATTTGTTGACGGAAAAAGTACAACTCACAGTTGTTTGAACTTCATCATCCAAAACAATAGTCAGTATTTCCTGCTATTCTTTTTATCTACGAGAAGAAGATGAGCAAGTGCTCACAGACTACAAAACTTTGCATGCAGAAATTGCAGTGGAGTCAATGCTGGTTAATTAGGACTAAGGATTCTAACATTTTGTTGTCTTCTATGTGCAACTAGCCTTAAATAGGACAATGATGCTAAATGATTATGGAGGAGAAGGGGTAATAAATTAGTGTAGGTTTGCAGACAAGACAGCAAAAAATACATAACTACAGCAAACTTCATTAAGAAAGGTAAATGAGAAAAGAGATTTGATATTGAAAATACTTGTAAATAAGGGCTGCTTTTCCTACCTGGCCAATGTTTTATCTTATTGTCTTCTGTAGATGGACAATACATTTTCTTTGTAAAAACACCAACTTAGACAATCAAGAATTCTACCTCAGAGCACCTGCTGCTTAAGTTAGTTAGATCTGAATGTATGAACAGGCATCTGCTATCTACTGATTTAAATATGTGAACATGCTAGCATAAAAACAACCAGATAATGTATCTTTACTATGTCCCATAAGAGGTGAAAGCATGGTGAGTAATATTCTGGAGATGTCTTCAGTGCTCTAACTCTGCAGCTGGGGACAGCATAGAAACTTGTGGAATCATCCATTTAGCTTCCAAGAAGTTTGATAACTGGTTCAAATGGTAGTTTGCACTGATTACATTGCTTCCAGACTACTCTTCCCCATACAGTGCTCATGAGAAACTGTAATATGAGGTGTCCATAATGCCAAAGAGGCTAGCCATAAGGCCTGTTAGTCTCACAAGGTTAAATTCCACATACAATTGTTGCATATGGCAATTTTTTCCTGTCAGTGTTTCAATAAGATAAGTATTTCCCATCCCTAATTTTATGTCATTTGGTCTGCTTTGGTGATTCAAAAAGGTCATAAAGTCATGGCTACCTGCTGACTTACAATCTCATTTTTATGTTGGTTTGGTTTTGGTGTCGTGGTTTGTTTTTTTCCAGTGGACATTTCCACAATCCTTCTGTGTTCTTTCACAGCCATTTTTTCACACAAGCTTTCTGAATGAAATATTTCGACAAGTAATAAAATGGTTTCCACAGAGAAGCATCCAATATTTAGTAGCAAGTAGCTGAGCTGCGAGATAGCATTTAGATCACAAGGTAATCCTAATGATGTGACTGCAAAACTTCACAGCTGGAACAATTTTAAAATAAATATTCAGCTGCTAGTTTAACTGGTATTTAAATTACATCTTCTCGAGAAATAAAAATTAATATATGAAAAAAAGGTCACAATTACCTCTTCCTCTGAGATTTTACCATTCTGTTTTTCTACTCAAATTATAAATCCCACTACATATGTCAACAATGTCAACAAGAGCTTGGAAAATTTGTCATTGTCTGTCTAATTCCTATTGACTAGATAAAATTTCATTCTTTAAAAGACGAGGTTGGTTTACGTATAAAATTTTTATCCATGTAAGGATCAGTCATGAAGGATATACCATCACATTTAGTTCATTGAATAAGATATTGACACGTGTTACTGTACTGTTTTTCACAGGCTACAAAGTACTAAAAGGTCTAGTTTCAAAGTACATACATCTGTAGGAAAATCACAGGAAGTATAGAAGACTTCAGAAAATCCTAAAAGGGATCATTTGTTTATTTTAAATAACTTCAAAAGTTTGGTTCTGTTTGCTTTTGGTTTGTGGTGGTTTTTTGTTTCGTTTTGTGTGGTTTTGTTTCTATAGTGTGGTTTGATTTGGTTGATTGGTTGGTTTTGGTGTCTGTTTTTTGAATGCGTGTGTGTTGTTGTTTTGTTGTTGTTTTTGCTATTAGTTGTTGTTTTGGACTATTTTTTCTTTCCAAAAAAGCATTTTTAATATTTCAGACATTATAAGCAATCATAGGAGTGTATTTTCCAGTGTATGGGGAAGCAAGATGAACAGAAATGAGTAAGACAAGCAGATGGGACTTTTTACTGCAACATAGTCAGTTTTCCTCATTCCTTTTCTCTGAAGTTTGATCAACATGCAATTATCTGTTAAACAAAAATATGCTAACTGTATTTTCTTTTAAAGGAGGTATTCTGTTTTATTACTCTATTCAAGATCTTCCTTTCTCATCTTACGTCTTCCCCTGCAGTCTGTCTTTGGATGTTTGCAAAACTTTGGACACATTCTCAAGGCAGAATAAATGAAAATGTGAAGGGAGGAGCTTAAGAAGACACCAGGCACCTCTCTCTCCAGGCAAAAACTATGTTCTCTACTGTTACCATCTCTCCTTCATCTCTTGGTCCCATAAACCAGATATAGGCAGACAGAAAGAAACTATTACTCCTTTTTACTGTTCACTCTGTCCAACATTTCCATGTTTTCTTGGTATAGCTCCTCAGATAATCACATTGACCACTTTAGTTTCCTTTATCATAATTCATTATATCATACTCACTATATGTCAGTAGCTTTGGAGTTTCATTACCCATGGTTCTGTCTGCATTATGAGCTGAAATCTTGTTGATTCTTCATGGAGTTGAAATCCTCTTAATTTTAAATATATCCTTCCCTCTTCAGCCTGAAACAGTCTCATCATCTTTTGCTTTTATTGCAATATCCATCCTTAGGTTGACTCAGAAGCCCATCTCAGTTGTCTAGATGTTGCAAAATGTAGTTAGAAAATTAAGTTTCTGTATAACCTCTTCAGCACAGAAGTTAACGAGGAATTAATTAGATCCATTGGCTTGGGTATGTCTGCAAACTGAAAAGCCAGGATGCCTGTTTTGGATTGTCTTTAAGAAGGTATGAAAAGCTATGATATTGCTGAAGGAAGTCCTGTACTTTGAAGAAAAGCCTGATCTATTTCCATTCTGTATCCAGAGAACTACTAACAGACACAAAGAATTGCTTTTTATAAGGATATTACAAGCTTACTCTCAACCAGAATGCTGTTTTGATAATTGTGTGGTGTTGGAAACCTCAGAATTGATTGAAGATGAAATAAACAAATTAGATAGTAGCCAGATAGCAAGATTATAGCAAGATATTTCATGAGCACAGTTATCTGAAAATCAATTCACTATATACTTGTCCAGTCACTTCACACAGTCCCATCTGCCAGCACATCATGCAGGAGATGGAATATCAACACCCTATGGCTGATACTTATGTTGATGTAAATCAAGATAAGTACCAGTATAACAAAGCTCTCAAACAGCCATCATTTATGTCCTAGCCCTAGAACACAAGGCTGCATTTTGAAATTTTGTTCTGTGTCGAGAACAACTTGTCTTGAGACATTTTACAACATCCATCACTAACATTCCTGTGAATAGACTGGACAAACATCTGTCAGAAATACTTCAGCTGCATTTGATCTTGCCTTGATCCAAGAAATTGGATTAGACATCTTTACCCATCCACTTCCAGCCATGTATTTATGATTCTCTGCATCTATATTTCAAGCTTGCTGAATACTAATCAGCAAATTTCTTGTACGTAGGGCTTCAAGAGAATGAACAAAAGGGCTACAGGCCTGATCCTAACAAGCAGTTCACCAATACCAAGTCTTAAAGCTGTTTGAAGCCTATGGGTGTAAGGATCCTTAAAAAAGAGATAAAAATAAAAAGAAACCATGTATTCAGACTCAGCAGAATGCTTTTTTCTGACTGATAGGCAGCAAACCAGTCAGGAAAAATACGTTAAGCACACTGAGTTAACCCAGATATACTGACTTTCTCTGTTTGACTGCATCATCATAGACTGCAGCTGGATAAACTTATTTAACAAGCAGATAGACACATCAAGTCTGATTTCAGTGGTCTTAGATCAGATACTTGAGGACAGCACTCACAAAGGAAATCTTTCATATTAACTCCTTAGGCCAATATGCAGCAATTGAGAATGACAGAGAAACCTAGGAGAAAATATGATTTCCAGAAAGTAAATAGAAAATACGGAAACATTGGGCAAGGTTTTTTTCAGAAGATAAGGTATTGATCTCTTTGAGGTAGATGGCAAAACTCCTGTCAACATAAGTAGAAATTTTTGTTTATCATTGCTATGGAGGAGGTCACCTGTATTCCAGAATACCTAACATAACCTACCGAAACTGTTGTTAGGAGCAGAAACAGGAATCCAGATTTCACTTTTATAGTTTAGAGTCAGAACTATTGGGCCAGAGAGATATCAAAACAATGTACACCGTCTTCCCTCTCTTTGGTCCAGTGAATATTTAATAATTTCAAGCAAAGCAGAACAGCTTTGATGTGGAGAAATTAAAAGGCCTTGTCTCAGGACACTACATAGCTCGGTCATTACCAAATTGAGACAGGTGGATATCCAGGTGAGAATTAGACCTTTTTTTTTTTCCACAGTCTGTTAGTCTCTGAACTACTAGGAAAAAAATCAAGGACTCAACAGCATACGTTCCTTTGGTGCCTTGGGCAGAGCTTGGCTCTCTAATATAATCTGAACAACTTCTAAGGGAGGTAGCACTTGGGATGAGGCAATCAGAAGAGTGTCTCTCCTTCAATTCCAGCAAGACTCAGTTGTGTTCAGCCCTGAGATGCTTCCACTGCAAGCAGAACTTCAGCATTAGCAGCTTTGATACTCCAGGGTGAGGTAGCAGATAAACAGGATTTGAAGAATGTAATTTTTCACAATAGACATCCTAAAGCATGACTACATCCCTTGCTTGAGCTTGCATCCCCTCAGTTCACTTATCTGTGAAATAAGGTTTATTTTCTTCTTTTGATAAGAGCTATTTTAATATGTTCATTTAGCTATTTATTTTTCACATAGGGAAATACTGAAAGAATTTTTTTTCAGAACTCTTGTTCTTGCCTTTTCATGCCTTATTCTACTTCCATTTCTGCTTCTCTCAAGATAAATTGGTGTCATTTCAATTGTTCCTCTCCTGCCAAAGACAAATGACATCATTTTCCATTTATTTCTTTGTCTCTTCTAGCCCAGAGAGATTCCCTAGCTTCTTAGGCAAATCACATTATTTTACTTTTTCTTTTTCTGTGTGCACTTGTCCTGGTTTGAGTGAGACCAGAACTAATTCTGTTCAGTTATTCTACTTTTCAGATCAGTTCTTCTAACTAACTGCACTGTCTGAAGTCAGCAGCTTGTTTTCACAGGCAGTGTCTGCTTCTAGCAGTGATAACACCCAGTGTGTAGAGTGAGTACCAAGGATTGGTGTGCAGACCAAGGCCACTGCTGGATCTTGTGTACCGCGTTGGGGGGTGCAGGAAGTAAAATGCTGCACCTGCAGAGAGAAACGGACAAGACAGGTGACCCCAAACTTACCAGTGAGGGATTCCAGCCCATATACATCATATTTGGTATAAAGCTGAGGGATCATGAGAGTCTCACCCTGCTTTGCTGGGCCCTGCTCTGCTCAGTTCATGTTCTCTTCCAATTTATTCCTCAGCCATCTGTTCCTTCTTCCTTCAACCCTGACCTGTGTGTTCCTGAATCCAGTACCAGAATCCAGCTCCTGAACACAGCTCCCGTCTGCTGCTGGGCCCAGTCTGGGACTTCCCCGGTGCCTGCTCCACAGCATCAGTGGTGACAGTGATGTAATTACCATCAGGGGGGTTGAGTTCAATACTGGTTTTGTATATATTTGTATATATTCCATTTTTATTACTATTATTTTAATTTTCATTACAGCTGTTCTAGTTTCCTTTTCTAATGACTAAGTCTCTCTCTCTTATTCCCTTTGTCTTCCACCCTGGAGAGGGAGGGGGGTTAACAGAGAGCATCTGTTGTAGGTCTAGGGGGCTGCCCTGACCCTAAACTGTGACACACTTAAAGACATTTATAGGTGCTTTGAAAGGCATCAATTGGCATGATTACACTGCAGATAAACAAATATGGCAAGTTCTAAGTATTTGAGGTGATGTTAGATGGCATACATATGTGAGGGAGAAACCAAGCATTTATGTGTTTCGGGTTTTTTTAAATACTATTGCTTAGATGGCCATGGTGCTGTATATGAGAAAATATGCAGTCTGTTTAAAAAAAAGAATAAGGCAAATTGCGACAAAGGAAAAAGAGGTGTCCTTATGTTGTGGATCAATCTCTGTGTCTAGAATATGATAATATACACCACTTCAGATGTACAAGCAGTTCCATGTAGAATAGCATTGTGGGAGATGTATGCAGAGTAATTCTATAATCAGATATTAAATTAGTGTTTTCTAGGACTAAACAATAGAAGAACTGGTTATTTAAAGAAGCAACATGCACCTACTCTTAGATTCCCATCTGAAAATAGCTATATTCAAGTTCATTCCCAGTAATGTAAAATAGTTATTATAAACTAGCAGGTACATGTTCCTGAGCAGAAAGAGGAGGGGAGAGGCAAAGAGGAGGAAAACTCTGTAAGACCTGAAAATTCAAATAGCGTAGGAGCTTTGGGTGACTTCAAATTCCCCTGACCGAGGTGCATTGTGTGTGTTTCACACATTTCTCTGGTTCATAATAATTGCAATAGTTTCAGTCCAAGTCACAGAAAAATGTTGCTATGTTGCTTGAGAGATTTTGAGTATATGAACATTTGGTAGTCTGTTCAACTGCTCATTAAATCGCACTTAGTGATTAAAGATAAAGCATCCTTGATTCGTTAAAATCAAACTTGTAGTCCTCAGGAATCCAAACAACCAACATACAGTTACTGAGTTGTTTAAATGACTCTTTGTTTCTTTTGAATAAGTCAATGTCCTTTATATTATTTTTTTTTTATGCAAATGATTCTTCAGTACAAAAATGTATTTTCTTAATTAGAAATTATTAGGAAATAGTCCAAATTTTCAAAAATGCTTGTCTAGCTGAATATAAATATTGAAAGAAGTGATGAAGTATTTGTTGTGAAAAATCCATGCTCCCATAGGAGCTGGGAAAAAATTACCTGAACCTACTAAAATGCTGCACTACATTGTTGAGCCTTGGAAAACATGCACTTTGTTCTTCAGCACTGGCTTCTGCTTCACAGCCATGTAACAGTCCATAAAAACCAGTTTCAAAGGCATACAAGATCTGAAGTCCCAGTTCTGAAGGTTATGTGTTTGAACACTTCAGAACCTAAATGTCATTGAAAGTGGCAGGTAAAACTCAAATTTGGGCACACTTAAAAATCATGCTGTCAGCCCAGTCTCCCTGAAGAACAATGGACAGTTGATACAGCTTTCAAAAGACAATAGAAGGAAATGCCTTTAAGGGAGCAGTTAAAGAAAAGCCTTTTAAAATAGCCACTGGGTCTTTTTTGACTCTGCCTTCAATTCTGTCATAAAAGACAGCATCTCAGGACGTGACCGTTGTGGTGTTGTTGAAGGGTTTTATATGCGAATATTCATTAAGGTTACGGTGTAACATCAGACAAAGGTGTGAAGTAAGAACAACAGTATCTTGAAAGGGAGCACACAGAATTAGTTCTTCATGAAGTCACTGAAGTGAAGAGGGCAATTCTGGCCCATTTTTGTACGAGTCCCACTAAGAGTGAAATAAAATCAAATGTTTACCCTGAGACTTTGTTTTAATGGAATTCAGCTATGGGATGAGAACTATGCCTAGACAGAGCAACAGATGTAGTAGATACCTGCTCCTGCTAACCCCATTATGCTGTTGGCCTGAGTCTGTGTCACCTGCAGGTAACTTCTCCACACTGCTGTTTAGTGACAGTATTTTGATGCCATCACAGTGCTTCAGTATGTAACTGAAAAAATAATTTATCTGGTAGGTGAAATGAGGATTTGTGTAACATTTAGAAAGCATCTTTGATTAAACAGACATACAAAACAAATCAGCAATTATCAGAATTGAACAGCGTTTCTCATCAGTCTGCATGCAATCACTATTGTCACACATAATTTTTTGACTATGTTTTTTCGTAACTTCTTCCTTTCCTGGTGCTGGGCAATAAGGAATCCCACAAAAAAACCCCAAACCTGCAGAAAAGCCTTTCCCAAACAAAAAATCTTTCTGCAATACATGGGAAAATGCTCCACTGTTTCCCAGGTAAAGCTTTTTATCCCTAAACTCCACATGGGCATACATGTTTTTTCCCTTTCTGTTGCAGACTGAAATATATTGAAGTCCTGTTTGATATGACTTCCAAGAAAAACAGGGATGAGCAAGGGAAGCTATAAATAATAATTTCACTTACTATCGTCAACAAACAGGGCCATTGACAGTCTCTCCATTTTTACTCAGTAGCATGTGTATAAGCAAATATTTTGGAGATTTTTCTTTTTTCCTGTTTCATTTCTCACCTCTGACTAGCTTTCTGAGATTCTTTCCTTCCTCATCAAAGAGCAGATTGCTATAAGCAGAAGAAGGGAACTTGATGTATTCGTTACAGTTTAGGAAGCGTATGAAGTTCCACTTACTGCGAATAAATGTGTGGTGGGATGCCAGGTACCCACCAAAGCCACTCTATCGCTCCCTCTCCTCATCTGGACAGGGGAGAGAAAAATATATTGCAAAGCTTGTGGGTTGAGATAAGGACAGGGGCAGATCACTCAGCAATTACCATCATGGGCAAAACAGACTTAACTTGGGGAAAATTCAATTTCATTTATTGCCAATTAAATCAGACTAGGTTAATGAGAAATAAAATCAAATCTTAAAAAACACCTTTGCCCCATTCCTCCCTTCTTCCTGGTCTTAACTTTACTCCAGATTTTCTCTACCTTCTTCCCCCACAGCAGAGCAGGGGGGATGGGGAATGGGGGCTGTGGTCAGTTCATCATGCATTGTTTCTGCTACTCCTTCCTCCACAAGAGGAGGACTTCTCCCACTCTTCCCCTGCTCCAGTGTGGGAATCTCTGTTCTGGTACCTGGAGCACCTCCTTCCCCTCCTTATTAACTGACCTTAGTGTCTGCAGAGTTGTTTCTCACACATACTCTCACTCCTCTCTCTGACTGCAAAATGCAGAGGTTTTCCCCCCCCTCCCCCTTCTTAAATAGGTTACCACGAAGGTGCTACCACTGTCATTGATGGGCTCGGACTTGGCCAATGGTGGGTCTGTCTTGGAGCCAGCTGGCATTGGCTTTATTGTACATAGGAGAAGCTTCTAGCAGCTTCTCACAGAAGATACCCATGTAGGGCTCCCCCCCTCCCCCCCCAAACCTTGTCATGCAAATCCAGTACAATATGTACATGGAATTGTGTCCTTTTTGACCAATCCTACAAGGATAATAATTGCATTCCTGTATATTAAAAAGCTGGAAGGGACTCCTTACTGGAAAACGTTTTCAGAATGCCTGCAAGCTTTATAAGGTGCATTTCATGTAGAGATTGGTAATAAGTAGGATTGTAATTTCTGAGACAACAGCCTGTTGGATGAGTTCGTACGTGAATATCAGTATGGGAGGGGAAGTAAAATATCTGATGGAATATTCAGAGCCTTTAGATTCTGGCGTGTGAAACTTGATTCTAGATAATAAGTAAAAAGAATCCTTTACCTGAAAGAAACGAATGTCAGTGTATAGCTTTGCTTATTATAGCAGTTTGGGTGCTTAATTTCATTAACCACATTTTATACCACTTTCCTTACTTGCTGCTTTATCTGAAAGGATTGTAGATCCTCTGGATGGATGAATGTCTTCTCAGTTCCTCCTTTGAAATGCATATTATGAGTCTTCTTGGCTAAATGTACTGCTCCTTTTCTTGCAATGACAGCATCCTTTGAGGTAATTCCTCCTCCCAGCTCTTCTCATTTTGTTTGCTTTCGAAAACAAAAGGTCTGCTGCTGGGATTTTTATATTCTTCCTGGGGCTTTTCCAACATCTATCACATAGTATGTATGAGGTGTATGGAACAGCCAAGATGACACACATTTTGGAGAAGCAGAAGCATAAAACATAGCTCCTACTTCCCTTTAAAAATATATTTCTATTCACTTTTATATTAAATTTAAATATAAATTAAATTTTATGGGTAAGAAGATGGCCTCAGAAGAGGTTGTTTAAATACTTACATTAGCAATTTGATTCTGTAGTTGTCTTCAGAAGATGTTTAATTAAACAAATGTTCATTAGCTTATCCTGACAGTTTAGCAGTTGTCAGAATTTAAAGGTCAGTGCTTAGGTAGTTACCTTCTAAATGTTGAGATGTGAGGGGGAGCGGGACAAAGATCACTACTTTGCCTTACTTTGAATTGAAAGAAAAACCCAAACAAACCATAAAGTCTTAACAATCACTTTGCTTTCATCATGTTTTAAAAGGCTTGCACATAGCCCTTCTCCCTTGTGAAGCCAAGCAGGATTTGTCCCTTTGTGATGATTGTCTTAGAGCAGTTAAAATGCAGGAAAACGAGTTTAGCAGCTGTCAAAATTAGTGCAACTCCAGGGACTAATAAAAAGAAAAACTGTAATGTTGACACATCAGATAACATCCCTGGGATGTGGGGCAACACCTAATGTGCGTTTTGTCTGACCTACTATATGCGTGTGTGGCACCCTTGAGTATAGTCATTAAATTGAAGAGAGACACTATGTTTAGGTTTCAAATTGTTTACTCTGCTTAAAAGAGAATAAACATTTTACTGTAAGTCCAGGGGATCACACCAATCTGAACTTGTGGAGAGCTGCAGTGCAGTTCTGATGCATGTTTAAATGTCCTATACAAAATGTATGTGTGTTTGTTATTTCTTCAGTGTGTGAATGTGTATATGTCTAAAAATGCTCATATTTATAAAATATTAATTGGTCTATGAGTGACAAAAGCCAATGCATACATACATAACAAGAAATGCTAAGAATTGCTAAGTATGTATTCTTTGAAAATACTTCCAGATGCTAAAATAAACAACAAAAAATAGTGCTAGAAAACAGAAGTATGAAAAAGCAAAATAGTGTTTTAAGATCATTTTGTTTCCAAAGTACTGGTTTTATTACCTTGAAGTAAATAGGTTAAGGACTTGAATGCAGAAAAAGATTGCAAGTCAAAATACAAAAAAAACCCCCCAAAACCAAAACCAAAATACTACCCTTGTAGGGAAGGTCTCCAGGTTTATCTAGATGAATAGTGACTTGATAAAGAACCTCTTCCCTCCTGCCCTAAAGAGAGCATGAAAGAGAACCATATCTTGTAGGTCAGAGAAAATAGGATGAGGTTAGTAATGCCAGAAGTCAAGCTGAAGCCACCTTTGCAAGGGAATTGAAACAAACTAAAAGATTCTTTAGATATAAGTTTGCATGATGTAACCTGTACTGACCTCAAACAAGAGTATTATTTAGATTCACTTTTAAATAGTGATACAAAAAATCTGTGAAAGCCAGATGCTAATGTGGCAATGGAAATCACCTCCTTAATGATGGTAACAAAGCTCAGAATGAACCATACTCCAAATGGATTGTGGGTAGGAACTGGATAGGTGCTTTCAAGAATTTTGACATTTGAGGTCTGCAAGTAGCAGACCTCAATAGCAATAGCAAGTATTAAGAAAATAGGATGAGGAATAAATGAAACGGAAAAAAAAAAAAAAGTAGAAAACCAGAGCAAGGTACAATTTAAGTTCATCAGAGATATATGTTCCTAAACAAATGTAATCTTTGGTATGATAACTTCTAATTCTGGTAGCATGATTAGGTATTTTCTAATCTCCCTAACACTGCTCAGGCGTAAGGCATTGGCTTTCTGTGCTGACTGTAGTCATTATATTTTGTATTAAACATCCTAAACTTGTCATGGAATGGTAGAGTGGTTTATGGCTTCTTTTGTGCTGGGGGAGCAAGAATTTTTCTGTGGACTCCTGCATTTCTTTTTGCTGGGTCACTTTGATTGTGATACCTGTGAGAGAGTTCCCTTCCAGGGAACTTCCCTAATGTTATATAGGGTGCTACATAAACTCCCCTCTTTGTGTCTCATCAAAAGACTTCTGCTGAGTAAAGATATACAAACAGCTAGCCTTGCCTTTACTACTGTAATCCAGTGCCTCCTGAATGTGATTCTTGGACTATTAATAGGATGCAAAATAATTGTAGATGGCTTCTTGCGTGCTTGTTGAAACAACCTGCCTTCACAGTGTTATCATTTGCAGGGAAGAAAACAGATCTGTGGCCCTCAAAATACAGGAGCTGCACCACTACTGCTTTTAAAGCAAGAACTAATCAGTGAGGAGCTCGGAGAGGGATTAAAGGTTGTGTTACAAATGCATTATGAACACTGATTATTAATGGAAGTTACTGCACTGACTACAGTGAGAACCTCTTGTTCTCCAGAGGGTTCAGAGAAAATCTGCTTTCCAAAGGCAGAATTTACCTCCCGTTTGAAGTGGCACCATGGAAAAGAGCCAACAGCACTTAACTACTACGTCTTTTTCACAAGCAACTGGATACAAATGCTATTAGATTATTTTACCCCAAGAGATATTAGCTGCTGTTGACTGACTGTATTCAGAGAAAGGAGAGGATAGAGGACTGGCTAACAAAAGCTCCCATAAGATTTTAACTAAGGGCTGGGATGCTTCCCATTGGATTCCCCCCACACACACACACACTCCCCTGCATCTTCTTTGCTTGTGATGATTCATATTGTAAATCTTCTAAAAAAATGCACACTGCCTTCTCTGAAAGTATCTTTTTGCCATTCTCAGGTAGACTGAAGCAGGGCAATCAGTAACAAAACAATCCCTTGGTTTGTCTGTTTGCCTCGATGCTTTCACTAGAAAATCTGTTATGCTACCACGTAGTTATAAAATTACTTGCCCTGCAGTATTAAATAGAAAATAGATGGCTATTTAAATGACCAGAGCACGTAACTCTGTAAACTCAGATGCTTTCCTAACTCATACATCTTTAACGTGCATTCAGTATCAACGAAAGTCTTGTAAACCTTATAGATATATTATTGTTACTGTAAATGTCTTGTGTCATCTTGATAAGTAAAAGCAACCTCTAGATGATAATTTAGCGTATTTCCATTTTTAAAAGAGATCTATATTGACACCGTAATCATGTGAAATGTGCTGGTAGACTTTGTTGGAGTCTTCTTTGCAGAGGTTATCTGAACCATTGTTTTCACTGCAACACAGGTCATATCATAATCCTCTCTGAAAAATATTATCTCAAAACCTGTTGTAAATCTCATAATTTTTGGGGGGACTCAGATGTCCCTAATGTGGATTTTTTATGGAAAGCAAATAAAATATAAAGTGTCAACAGGCTGGGGTAAAATTTTCTCTTCTTAACATGTATGTGGTGGCAGGACACGAAACCAAGGAGGAGACCAAAGAAAATGGAGGACAAAGTACAGACCTAGCAATCAGGTGAGAAGAGAGAACTTAAATCTCCGCTGGTGCTGTACTTGGGTAGAATGAGGTTTGTGTTAAACACCTAATTGCCATCAAGTTTTCAGTAGAGGAGTTTGGTTTGGTTGCATTCAAAGAAAAATTTGCACTGACTCCAGTGATTTCATACAGTGAAAGACCTGGGGTTGCAGGAATTATAGTTCAATCTGTCCTGAAATTATGGCAATCCAGGTATTATCTGCCTGTCAGTATGGAAGTACCACACAAGGGAGAGAAAGACATCACCCCCTGTATGCGATCAGCAGTCAGCTTCTTCCCTAACGTCACCCAAAATCTTATTTCTTGCCATAGTAGAGAACTGTACTTTGCTCCCCTCAAGTCACTTGGACATTAAATATGGTTTGGGGGGGGGGGGATTAACCCTCCCCATTGCTGCTGATTCATGTATGTCCTAACCCTAAGAACTCCTGTGTTGTCCTACTGTGCTCCATGCCGTACTAGGCAGTAGTAGGAAAAGATTTTACACCTCCTTGCAACCTCTCTGTGCTCTGCTGCTTAATCCAACTTTGTTCCATCTTCTGCAGGAGTCCCTTCAGGATGCTGCTTTGTGGATGGCAGTGGATGCAGGAGGAGTATGCGTGGTATGCCATTTCAGGTGAGACTCTCCAAAGCTCTCCACCTGCAGTGCCTGCACAGAAAAACTGCCCCTCCTGATTTGTTTAGTGGCTTCTTGTGGCACGCCCTGCCTAGTCCCTTTTACAGAGGAAGACGAGCTTGGATTGTAAGTAGTTCAGCACAGGTCAGGCTAGACAAACAACACTGATGCGTGGAGCAGGTGAAACAGCAAAAGTGCTGGTGGGACCCTTCAAGGAGGGTCTGCAAAGACTTGAAAAACTGTAAAGCAAATTTACAACGTCCTGATTTCTAATCTGTGTCTATACATGCATGGTAGTTGCATAATGGGTGAAAACGCTAGTTTTTTTTTTTCTCTCTGAAGCAAAACACTCCAAAATTATCCCTGATTTTATTAAACACAGCTGCAACATATGCTACGTAACCGAAAGCTTCGCACACTCAAAACTCAATGCTACCAGAGAGTGCTGCAGTTTGCCTGTTCAGGGATGCGTGCTATAAGCATGATGAACACCTACCTTCGACAACTGCTTACCTTATTCTGTCACATTTATTCTTCTACTGATTTATCTGGAAAATACAACTTGAAGATTTTTAACAGCGGTGTTTAATTGCTGGGATATCTGTAAGTTCTTCGACATCTGAGTACTTTTATTCATGATTGTCTCTTATTTAGCAGAAGTTACGGCTTAAATGGAAGTTTTGACTTGGAGGCAAAGCCTGTGGTTGGGTGGTTTTGGTCTCTATTGTGCTCATACTTGGATTAGATTACTTTAGTAGTCATCTTGCGAATACGAATTGGCTTTTTTTTTTGTGAGTGCCTGTTTGTCACTGACAGATTCTTGAAAGGTGGTTATAGGTTATTTTTGCTTTAAGGATGTTTCAGTTTGGGTTACATCTTCAGAAACAAGAGATGAGAAAATTACATTGTATTAGGTATTTTCATTTCACATGTAATTTTCATTTCAGAAGAAAAATCTTTTTGCAAAAGAAAATAATTACTGATATATGGAACATTTTCTGTGTTCGCACACTCCTTACAGGTTTAAGGAAATGAAATTTCATTCATGTTTGGCATTGCATAATCCCATAGAGTTCAAAGCCTTGTTTTACACTTCAGCACTGGGAATCGGGATTTCCCAACACAATGCGGTCACGAAAAATGAATTAGCGCTGACGCAGAGCTCATGACCTCCTTGGCGCCAAGGGGCTACTTTTAGCCAATTTCCTGCAGGGATATAGTTAAAGGAAAGTTTCTCACCGATGCCTAATATAATTTATATGATCATATTTACGTTTTATTTTAACTTTTAAAGGGGTGACTTAAAACAAAACCCATTTTTTTTTAACAGTATACCATTCCCTTGTTGAAAACGAGACTTAATTCCACTGCCTTCGTATGTGCCCTGTTTGACTGTTAAGTCCAGCATTTTGTTTTTTCAGCAGACTTCAAACGTGTAATAAATAAATTTCCACTGGGTTGGCACTTCCTTTTTGCTTCCTGATGTAGGGATTGATTGTTCTGTGCAAGTCTCTCGGGATTTTATGAGCTTTCTCAGAATGACTGACTGGACCACAAATTCAAGCATTATAATTTTCAGAAACTGTTCACACAGAAAAGCCAGTAGAGGCAATTTTTAGAACAATAGTGACTGCTGGATATTGTATGAGATCAAATCCCTTCTCAGGTGTAACAGGAGACATAAACAATGATGGAATAGATTCAAACTATTGTTAGTCATGGGCTTAGAGTGAGTTGCAGGGAAAATTTAGTATGAAAAATTCTATAAGAGAGTATTCTCAGAATAAGGATTTCTCACAAGGGGGATATATATATATATATAGGCATAAAAATACTAATGTGGTCACTTGGACTACTCAGCAATTTGGAAGCATAGCAAGTACTATGGAGATGAAACAATATTGAAACTACTTAGTGAGACCATCTTAGGATAAGAATGTAGTTAAATTTTAGTAAAATCTAAATAAGCTAATGTAATTCAATAATTAAATACCTGAAACAGAAAAAAAAAAACCAAAACAAAACCTAAAGTAATAAAAATGGTTAATTGAAAAAGTAAAAGTTCAGAGTTCAATCCAGGTGATGAGAGAGACAGAGAGAGATGATGTCCAGTGGCATTCTAAAGGTCCAAGTGAATCCTGGTCTCCTGTAGGCTTTGCAGTTACACCTGACAGCCCTGAATTGAAATGTCAGATATGCTTGGTGTCTAAAATGGAAATAGCAATGTTTAGTCTCAGAAATCACCTTCTAATAGTCTACTAACTACTCAATAGTGTTAGCGTATATATTTATATATGCACTATGTATTTATTTAAGTGGTCAATAAAAAAATGTTGTGTCAGTTAATAGAAGAGGATGAATGAAATCAATTCTTCCGGACAGTTAACACAATTACTAAACATCTGAGATTGAATATATCCTTCCTTCATAAGCACTTTTGGCCACAGCTGGGTACAATTTGTCTTCCATGCCAACCTGTGAAATATTTAGGAAGTGTCTGTGTCCAGTGAATTACAGAATAATTTATGTTGAAAAAAAAACCTTTAAAGGTTCAATGCCACTATAAACCTAATGCTGCCAAGTCTACCAGTAAACCATGTCCCTGAGTGCCACATCTATACATCTTTTAAATACCTTCAGGGATGATGACTCAACCACTTCCCTGGACAGTCTGTTCCATTGCTTGACAACCCTTCCGGTGAAGAAATTTTTCCTAATGTCCAATCTAAACCTCCTCTGGTGCAACTTGAGGCCATTTCCTCTCATCCTAACACTTGTTACTTGGGAGATCAGACTGAACCCCACCTCGCTACAACCTCCTTTCAGCTGGAGGGAGGGATAAGGTCTCCCCTCAGCCTCCTTTTCATCAGCATGAACAACCCCAGTTCCTTCAGCTGCTGCTCATAAGACTTGTGTTCTAGACCCCTCACTAGCTTCATTACCTTTCTTTGGACATGTTCCAGCACCTCAACATACTTCCTGTAGTGAGGGGCCAGAAACTGTCTTCCATTTTTGTTCTGGCTGTATCTCTTCACACAGCCCTGATACACTGTTGCAAGGGCACTATTCTGCATCACATTCAACTTGTTGCCTACCTGGATCTTCAGATCCTTTTGCATAAAGCTGCCTTTTTAGACTGTCTGTCTTTGATCTGTAGTGTTGTATGGACTTATTCCACCCAAGGTGTGGGGTTTTGTATTTGTACTTTATGAGGTTTCACTCAAACCTTGTCCTTCAGCTTGTCAAGATCCCTCTGAATGACAGCTCTACCCTACATGATGTTGACCACTGTCCCAGTTTGGTGTCACTCCTGAACATTATCAGTAATGTTCTGTTCCATCATCCAAGCTACTGGTGAAAGTGTTCAATAGTATTTGCCTAAGAACAGCTGACCCCTGAGGAATGCCACTGGTAATTGTCATCCACCCAGACTTCCACATATAAAAGAGTACATCATCTTCAAACATGGCAGATGAGCTGGCAGGCTGAGTTTTTTCACCTGGTTCAGGTACAAGGCTATGGGACATGGTGTCAGAAGTCTTGTTAAAATAAAGGTAGATAAAACTCACTGCTCTCCCATTGCCTCCAGAGGCAGTCATCTGATGATAGAAGAAACTGGAAAAGCCATTCAGGTCACAAAGAAGCAGAAGCTTGTACGTGGTTCATAATGAGATTTTATTATCAGACTACATAGAAAAAAGTTTTGTACTTGAGTCTGATGGATTGGCTCTCTTCCTGTTGTCCTGTTAGGACAATGTAGGATAGGGAAAAATGACATTATTCATAAAACATAAAAAGACAAGCTGACTTTACCTGATAATACTGTCTGTAGAATTAGTGGATTGAGTATTCTAGTGAGGAACAGAGAAAATGAATAAATTCTGGAATATCATGTAGCTAAGTTTTTGGATGTCTGATTTGGATTTCCTATTGATTTTGTGAATTCTTTGACCAATTAGGAGACTTCTCTGGAGCCAACTTGGCACAAATCTGGGCCAGACTGCTACTGCCCTATCAGAACTTACTGGCAGATTTTTTAAGAAGTCAGTGTTCGCCAATACTATGAAGCAGAAAATGGGATAATGCAGTTATTTCCTACTCGAAATACAGGGCAAATCTGGATTAAATATTTAAACACTGTAATTGTTGGAAAATATGTTTTGTAATGGTGAATGATGCATCATTAGCCTTCCTAGACTTACTATTAAAAGTATTTCTGAAAGCATTTTAAGTGTCAAAAGTGTCAAATATACATTTAATTTATACTTTCTTTAAAGAAAGCTTTTGTATGATAAAATTTTTAACAGACCAGGCATTAGTGTTAAAATAGAGGGAGTATTATTGTTACATTACATATTACAGATTAGAAGCTACGTGGTCATTCTACAGGTATTGAATGCACACTGTATTTTCCATGCCAAGCAGTGCAACTCTTTTTAGAAGGAATAACAAAGTAAATCTGTAATCTCTCTTTACTAATCCCTAATTTATATTTGAACCAATTATTGTTGGAATGGTCCACATGTGACCCTTCGGAATTTGGGGATGTAAGAGAAGCTACCCTGCCTTTAATGCAGCATAGAATCATAGAATGGTTTGGGTTGGAAGGGACCTTAAAGATCATCTAGTTTCAACCCACCCCTGCCATGACAGGGACACTTCCCACTAGACCAGGTGGCTCAAGGCCCCATCCAATCTGCATCTGAACACATCCGGTGATGTAGCATCCACAACTTCCATGGGCAACCTGTTCCAGTGTCTCACCACCCTCAGAGTGAAGAATTTTCTTATTTCCTTCCAGTTTCAAACCATTACCCCTCATTCTATCACTAGAGGCATTTGTAAAAAGTCCCTCCTCAGCTTTCTTGTAGGTATCCTTCAGATACTGGAGGGCTGCTATAAGGTCTCCCCAGAGTCTTCTCCTCTCCAGCCTGAACAACCCCAACTCCCATAGCCTGTCCTTGTAGGAGAGGTGCACCAGGCCTCTGATCATCTTTGCAGCCCTCCTCTGGACCTGCTCCAACAGATCCATGTCTTTCTTGTGTTGGGTGCTCCAGAGCTGGACACAGTACTCAATGCAAGCATATGAATGATGCTATCAAAAGCTGGTGGCAGAGGTTGCACAATGCTGTACCCTCGGTACAAGTCTGGACCTGTTGCCCTGGGGCACTTGAGGAGCAGTTGACTGCTCCAGCTTCTGCACCACTTGCAGGGATTTGGCTCAGCTCCTTTGGGAACCTGGCGATATGAAGGCTTGAGTATGTGACTCGTGGATCAGTGTGTTGCATTTGAAAAATTAAGATGTAGCTTTTTTTTCAAATGTTGAAAAAGTGCCATTGGCATGGTCAGTCACTTGGGAATAAGTGGTTACTTGAATGCTGTGCAAATGTTACACTGATGAACGGAGTATAACAGCACGTGATTTTCCTACATTCCTACCACAGAGAAAAAAAATTGAGGGCTTTGATCCAAAGTCATCACGTTTCCTGTTTTCATCCACTAGTTGTACAATTTTACTGCATTGTGTGGAAAGATGGATAGAATTATATATCCTGTATAAGCAACTACTATACAAGTTTGTACTTGGGAAGTAAATGAGCTCAGAAATATTTGCACAGGCTGCTATTTGCTGAAAAGAACAGAAACTACTTATTAATTTTTCAATGTATCTATGCTCTATATAATCATAACTCATCCATTTTAATAATAATTTTATGCCCAATGGCATAACTTTCTGTATTGAGTTGTAGCTAACACGCAACTAGCACCTAAAATGAAATTGGAAAGGTAAAACTACATTCAGCAGAGCACTTTTTTTTCATCCACCTGCATGACTTTAGAAAATTGCTATTAAGAGGCCAGAACTAAAAATTAATTACTGAGCAAGCGAAATCAAACTCTAAGTGGGAGAAGCTGTCTGTAGAGTAGTATGAAGATTGATATTTTCATTATCATAACTTTTCAAAGAGAAGGAAAGTCTAATTAGAGGAGACGCTAACTAGCAGTCCTGCCATGTAAATATCTGAAGTTCTGAATCACTGAGCTTGCTTTTGAGACTCTGCTGCTTTATTAGGAGAGAAACTATGCAATGCCACATTCAGGCCTCCGTCATCACAACTTTACTACTATGAAAGACAGAAGTAGTAAACAAGAGGTTGGGTGCCACGAAGCAGGCTGTGGCATGATCCAGGGGTAGAGAGCAATCAGTCTCAGTTCTGGAAGGGGGGAGATTACCTTGAACAGGGAATCAGCCAATGACTATAGAGACAATGGTAGGACATAAATCACTGTACAGTGATTGCGTATGAAATTAAGCACTGAAGCTAAAAGGGGAGAGAGAAACTCAAGAGAGGCTTGATGCAACATTTTACATAAAATTAACTTCCAGTAATGCTACATAAAATATACATTCTTCCAAAAAGTTAAACATACCGTTCTCTTACTGGCTGTTTAATAGTAGGTTAAAAAACCATGTCTTCTCTAAATCATTCATAATACGTACTGGGAAGAGATGGTGCATCATAGGACACACCGGAAAAGGTCTGCGAATTGCTGTGGTATCAGAGCAAGACTGATAATCTCAAAGACCTAGTACAGGGCTCATTTCTTCGCTAAGGGTAAAATCTTTTCAACCTTATTGTAAAAAAATTACAATACCTGGAAAGAGATACTTTCTATTCCTGGTAATCTTACATTAGTCTCACATTACAGCACTTCCCCTTTAAAGCATGTCAGAATCTAAGACCTAGTTCTGTGTGCAGATTCACTGAAATCACAGAATGTTAAGGTTTGGAAGGGACCTCAAAAGATCATCTAGTCCAACCCCCCTGCCAGAGCAGGACCACCTAGAGCAGGTCACATAGGAACGCTTCCAGGCAGGTTTTAAATGTCTGCAGAGAAGGAGACTCCACAACCCCTCTGGGCAGCCTGTCCCAGTGCTCCATCACTCTCACAGTGAAAAAGTTTTTCCTTGTGTTTCTGCAGAATCAATTGATTTCAACAAAAAGCAGAGGGAAGGGAAAAAAAAAAAAGCCTTCTTGATCTACAGTTCTGACACTCTTAGGGGAAGGGGAAAGATGGTTCTACTACTGATCTGAGACTATTATGCATTATTTTTCTCATTGTCTTTCCTGCTGTCTTCCAAAGACAACCATTCCTTCTTTCTCAAGAACTGAGCGAAGGTGTCGATTTTGTTGGATGTGGGTACCTTCTTGCAGTCAGCTGAGATTGTGTAGGAAAGTAGCCAGGCATTTGAGTTAGTTTAAGGGAAGCTATCTGTAAGGTTCTTTAATAAAAGAACTTGGCTTCTTAGTAGGATGTGTATAGATGTGGGGTTTTGAGATTCCATGTGGAAGGATGCACAACCCTAAATGAGCCAGAAAGGAGACACTTGCTCTGCTCTTGTGAAGATACTGGTGTTCCTCATGGAAAGAGAAGCTGTGGGAAAAGGACAGGAATAGATCAGAAAAGGCCAGAGGCTGTATTAGCATTTGAGGGCATCAGACTATATATAAAATGTGTACTACATATGAGCTATATATGATATATAGCAAGACTACCTGTCTTGCTAGTGTTGGATGCCAGATCTTAATATCTGGTTGTGCAGCACTTCAAGTATTTTTAAATCCAATTAAAGTTTGCAGTGAAATAGAGGATATGTCTTGTTTGCATCTTGTCATGGGGATTAACCTGTTCTTTATGGATGGTTAAGAAAACAGCCTAATGCTGGTCTGAAAAGGCTTATGCAAGAGCAAAAAGCTGTTTCTATTGTTTTGATTTTTTAATGCATCTGTCCCTAAATTTTTTTAATCTGTTGAAAATTTATGAAATATATTAATAGCACTGGAACCATCATTTTACCGAGTTACATGAAAAAACCCTACAGTGTTCTCTGCCTTATTTGTAGTTAAGTATCTGCAGAGAATATTTTAACCTTTTTTTTTTTTTTAATATATATATTGGCATGAGAGGGAGATTGGACCTCTTTTAGAAATGTGTAATACTTGGCATAATCTGGAATTAAAAAAGGATTTATCAGAATTCTAACTAAAGAAAAGATAAGCTACTATAGTATTATTTCTTTAAGTGTCTTTAGGACATATCTGATGTTCTTATACACAGTGTATCTCAGTAGTCTCTCAGTAGATGGAAGGATCCATCTGAGTAACTTTCTCTGTTGATGAGAATGTTTTATACTCAGCAGATGACAGTTTAGGTAAACGATTGTTTTCTTTGGTGTAAAAACAAAATAAAATGTACACAATGCAAGTAAAATAAGCAAAAATTAACATTCTCAAAGGGGAAAAACACACTTTCAAGGCTTTAGAGGTAGAATGGACCAGCTCTCATCAGTTCCATAACAATGACATTTGAAATTGGTATTTGGTATTTGAAAGACAATTACATTTTTCTTCATTTCAGCTACGATAAATTTGGACATGTGAGTGCTAAGTATCAATGCACATGTAGGTTTTGAAGACAGGCAAGTAGTACATTATCTGACTGCTGTAATGATGGATTTTTTACTGCAAGTTAGTAACAAATTAAACAGCTTTCCAATTTAGCGTATAGCTTCTTCCAAATAAGACTTAAAGTAGATTCACGGGCTATGTGTAAATCTCTCTCTCCCCCTTCCCTGAGAATCCTTTAGTTTATTTAGTGTGTGTTGAGAAGTAAAAAAAATGAAGATGGATTTTCAACCTTTTTCTCACATCTGGAAAAAAACCAGACAAACATTCATGATCTCAAACATTCTACCAGAATGACTGCTGTCAATGACACAGTATTGCTGATAAACACTGTGAAAATGTGCTCTGTGTTTGCATGAGCCTGTATAAATCCTTTTGAAAGTTATTTCAAGAAATAAAAGTAGAGGTAGATACAGTGCTCACCCTACAAACTGGCCAAAATATCCAGAAAATGGCAGCTGTACCACTGAGTTCTGCACCAATTTGTGGCAGTTTTACTGCATGGATTGCAATTACAAGCAGGACTCATGAGGAGGTCATCGCAATCTGCCAAAGACAAATATGTGTTACTTCACTGGTGTCAAATTGGAACTCACCCTGACTTCTGCCCTGAGTTTATGCTATGAAATTACTGATAATCTTAGAGATGGATTGTCTTCGTATATATAAATAAAGCAGTATTCTGCCTTCCAGATCTCTGATTGTCCTGGATGGTTTGAGGGAAAAAAATAAAATAAAAATCAGACTTTAATTACTGACATAAGAGGAATTACTACTGTCTTATTCATGTCTTTAATAGATTTTAAACCATGGAAGTTTAAGTAAAGATGCTTTCTTATTCAAAATTATTTTCTTTTCTGAATTCTTTCAGTGGCTTTACCTGACTAAACATGAGGATGATAGTTTAGGAAATGGAAATTTATTGCTTTCAATGAAGAATATAAAGTACTAAATAATCATATCATCAGTTAGCACTGTAAACCAAAAAATGCTCTAGAAGAATCAAGTGCACACCAGGCAAGACTGAACAAGGCAGATGGGAATTTAAGTATAAACAAGTTCTAACTGTGTCAATTTACCCTACAAATTAATGAAGCCACAGTAAAAATACAAAAAGACGTGGAGGTTTTTTTGTACTTTGTAGAACAATTACAACTCACAACAGTAAGGCTTGCCTAGTCAAAGAAAACAAAACATGTCATAACCTACTTAAGAGAATCATGGCAAAAGTGAGAAATCAGTCACATGAACTAGATGAAGTGGATTCATTCCCATACTAGTCAAGTCTCTAGAACTACAAACAAATAGCAAGTGATAACATCCAGGACAGTTTAGTCCCTTCTCTAACATCTGCTGGTGTGTTACAAGAACATGACAGTCCATTAAATAGTACTGGGTGGAATCTTCTATTTTAAAATCAAGAACAATAGTTTATGATATTATATTCTCCATTTCTGACCCCATTTTTATTTACTTATTTCATATAACAATTCAAACAGAAGGGAGTGAAAGAAACTTTTCCGTGTGTTTTGGGCATAAAGATGTTGTCAGTACCTTCTGAGTATCTACTGGATTTTACTTCACAGGGTAAATAGAGATGTCATCAGTCTAGGCACCTTGATGGAGTTTAGGCATACAGTCATCTTTCACTATAGGCATTTGCAGACGTGCATCTTCAGGTGAGGGAAACTTTTGAAACTTGTCTCATATGAATTGGGGACAAATGAATGAGGATTTTTAGGGTTTAATTTTAGGATTTAGGTACCACTCACAGTGATTATAAAGTCACTTGTGGATCTAACCCCTTGTCTGTTTTTCCTTTATGTTTCCTTTGGTTTTCCTCTTTACAGTTTTTTCTGTCATAAATAATGAATTTTAAGTGCAAATTCCCGTGGCAGGAACAATATAGTTGAGACCACAATTTGGTCTAAGCTGTCTATTTTAAAACTTCCTGAACCTTATATGAAACAGTTTTGCTCTCAGTCGGAGTTGTTTTGAATGCACTTAATCTTAATTAACACTTCATTAATGGTGGGATGCTTAATTTTCCCTTTCAGTCCGTTTTCATGAAGCATGCTTTCAGCTTTGCAGTGTTGCTTACTCTTGAAAAGCTAACAAGAATCCTAGTGGATAGACATCTGTCACTTAATTTTGTGGAAAACAGTAACTAAAGTTATGGATGATTTCTCAAGCTACAGAGTTCTAACAGCTATAATTAACTATTTGGTAAATGTAAAAAGTTTTCAGGTGGAATATTCATAAGTGTATGTAGTTCTTCTTTCCTCGAGCAATCAACCATGTTAGAACAACCTGTAGAGAACAGGAGTGCTTCATGACATTTACCAGGCCTTGCTACTCTGAAGAGTGATCAGAGTCTTGCAGTGATGCCATTAAAATGAGTAATACCACTTAAATCAGAAGAATCGGTGATATCAGCAACAAGCTGTCTCCTGCAGACGTAATCGTTTTGACTTGCCTTTAGCTAACCTCATGTTATTCTCAGAGGCCAAGAGAATTATCTATCTAGTCATTTATTTATTATTGCTTTCCTGAGTATTGATTTTTCTTCCTGGGAGTTTGAGAAGACCCCTAATAGAGATGATCTTCAGTGTAAGCTTACATCAGGTCCAAGAAGCTGTCCTATGTGTAAGTCACAGAAGAAGCCAAGATCTTGGCAGCACTGGTGGCTGCAGCCACATGCCCGATTTGAAACCACTCTGAGAGAGTATGCTGGTTTAGGAACCTGTGTACACAATTCTGCAGGACCCCAGCTGGTGATAGAATGAATAACTGAATAACTGAACAAGGACTGTGGGCTGGGAAAGATAAGTTTTATTAACCTGCTGGTAGTTCATGGGCTTTTTGTCATATCATTGTTAGAGTTACTGAAATAAAAGTAGTTCTTTTGGAAGTATTTTTCAAAATAGACTACAGTTAAAGAATATATTACCTATGTGTTTTAAAAAACAATGACAAGTAATTAATAAAGTAAAGGGAAAAGTTAACTGGTAGATCTTCAATAGATAAAGACTTGTGATTGTAAAGATATGTGAAATCTGAACGTTTGCAAACTTAATACAGTAGAAATCGAATGCAGTGACATCCTGAATGAACAGATTAATTTCTAACACGTGGATTATCTTAAATGTAATCTATTACTGAGTGTTAACATTTCAAAAGAATATAATACTAATTTTTATATATATACTTGCAGCAATATTAAAACATCTCAGTGCTGCACTAGTTGTTCTTGCAAATAGATATATGAAAGTGCTGTCAGGCAGTGTCATAGTTCCCCCACAGATGACACTAATAAGTGCTTAATATGTAGTTGAAAACTCACTCTCTTATTTTTGGAAATTACCTTTGATAAGCACTTAATCTCTACATAAAGCACGTACTTGTATGTTATTCATCATTTGGAAATGAAAGTAAATGTTTGTACTACACCTTCCTCTAATGGCTGTAACTGACATGATTTAGTGTCAGAAAAATATGTGTTTGGGTTTTTTTTAGCCTACTTTAATTTGACTTTAATTCCAGAATAGGTTCCAGGCAGTGTGTCTGCTCATATGTTTAGATGTTTAATTATTTTTTTTCTGACAGCAATACAAGTGGAAGGTATTTTAGTGCTTCAGTAACAGGTTATTTGCTGTATTTTAAAATAACTATTTCTTGAATGTTTTATTAAAATCTAATTGGAGCAACTGAAATCAATATAGTATCTATCCTGATGATAACCCATGGACTAAGTTGAGCCTAAAGTGTTCTGTGAATTGGAAGTTGTCTGCATCCAAGTTACTGGAGAGGGTGCAGGCTGGTGAAAAGCACATTCATCTTATGAAGACAACCTGAACTTACAAATGCTATCCATCCTTAAAAATGGCATTATCCACCTGGGAAGTATCCTGTGACCACATTTCATCAGTCTTCACAGTGGTGTAAAGCACAGAGGCGGGTACATCTGTGCTAAGGAAGAGCAGAGACCTCAGGTCTCCTTACCTGCCCTTGAGCTCTGGACTTTTTCCACAGGGTGTGAATGAGACGTGAACATAAACTGAATTACAAGGCTGAATTTGTTTCCAAAATGCTGTGCAGGACATTGCTAGAGGACTACATGAGTCCAATGTTACACTGCAGAGACAGTATCCAGCATCCAGCAAAATCAAAGCTTGTGTTTTTTACAGGGATGTTGGTGTCATAAATTGTCTTTACATTTCAAGTGGAATCTGCTAAGGTAATTTCTGCATCTGTTATTTGCAAGCTTGCTTTGGGAGGCTTTCAACTGTAGCTGAAATTTTTATTATTATTTGCTTGGGCAGATTGGATTTGCACACTTGAGAAGTTTCAGACTTCTTTTTAACACTTGTTCTTTCATGTATGTATAGCTAAAGAGCATCACTAGACATCTAAAAAACCAGACAAATCCCCATGTTGGCTTCATTATTTCAAGTAGAGGGAGGAAAAAGGTCTAATGATAATATAAAGGAAAGCGAGGACACTTTTAGTGAGAGGCTGAATCTAAAAGGAAAATGGAAGAGTTAGAGTTAACAGTGATATGTGAAAAAGGCTGAAAGGGAAATACAGATATTCTTATGGGGAGATTGAGATACGGTCCAGAAATCAAAGTGAAGTAATTTGAGAAAGGGGGCAAAGGGGAAGAGTTCAATGACTGCATATGAATGATTATAAATGTAGAAAATGGATAAAGAGTTTGCTGAAACTCAGCTGAAAGGGGAGTCAGGTGTCTGTCAGGAATGGGAACAGCACCCTTACACAGGAAAAATACCTGAATCTGCAAGATGTTATTTTCATGTAAATATTTTGCTGAGAATAAAAGGGAATAAATAATAATATACAATTTTCAGAGATTTCCATAATGGTTTGCCACAGCTAGCAATGCTTATACAAAAAAAGCAAAGCATTGTGTTTTAAGATTTCCCCCCCGCCCCCCGGAATTTGCTATATTTATTTTTTAATTCAATACATTCTCAAGCTGAATTAAGGTCCTGTGATTTATAGCTTCTAAGTATAAAATATACATTTACTGTGCTACTGTAAAATGGGTGACCTCTTAATGTTTGCTACTGTTCAGACTACATTACAACATTTGGACACAAAAACATAGATAAAATGGGTCCAAGTATGTTGTTATTATTAAAATGTGTTGATCTATCTAGAGCTTGTAAGAACTCTAGTGTAATCTGGAGTCTTAAACCTGCATTAAACTGGCTTAAGTTTACTAGTCCTTACTAGTCCTTCATATTTGTTACATTTAAAAAAATTAAATACCTGGTCCATTTGACCTTAGTATTTCGTCACTCATTCAGAAGGTTGTTCTGTGTTCTTTCCCAGAAGTTTTACCTGAAATGGGAAAGGAAAAGAGAAAGAGAATAAAAGAGAGCTATTAAATAAAATATCAAATTTTTTTTCAGTAAAAATCCTTAAATATTAAATATTTTTATCATATTGACTAAATTACAATAGTTCTGAAAATTGAGTTAATCACCTTTAAACATTTCTGCTTATAAGCAATCTTCTGTACCTCCAAATAATGCAACATTTAATAATATTGAATACATTAAATAACATTTAAGGAATATATTCTTAAATTAAATAATATTTAAAATAGAGTATATTCCTCAGGCTAATCTGTTGATGATCTTACTGGCTGTAAAAATTATTTCATTCCTAATTTTTGGCATAAGTGTGATAGCTAGTTATGCTTCAAAGAATCAGAAAAAAAGGGAGAGAGATGTTAAAATTCAAGGGCATCTGGAGTTGTTACTGAGATCTGAAGACTGAAAATGAAAATACTGGAAGCAATGCTAACACTCAGTCTTTCAAGATGATACAGTACATATGCATGGTTTCATGCTGCTCTTTCAAATAGAACGAAGAGAACTGATTTACTAACAACTTGTTCAACATGAATTAAACAAACATGTCAGCAGACTAACAACGCTCACGCTGTAAATGTTAGGTCCTTCTGTTAATACAGGTGAAGAGGGGTTGCTCTGCATAATTTATGATCTCCATACAGTACAATCCTGAAAGAGTGCAGAAACTGTTCCAAAGTCCTGATGAAATGGAAGCATAAGTCTGTTTACTATTAAATGTGATTTTCTGCAGAGTTACACACACTCTGTGTCTCCCACCCCTTGAATTTTTTGTAGGAGGTACAGGTTTTTTAGACAAATAAGAGTATCAACTTTTTATACAGAGTTAGTGCAGAATAACTTGGATATAGAATTCTCACCTATATTATTAGAACTTCTTTTAAGCTGTATAGTCTCTTGTTTATATATTTTTAGAATACTAAATTAAAATTTGAAATGAAGGTGAAAATGGCAAGGAGACTATAATCAAGTAACACTTCAAACCTGAAAATGGTGTAAATCTATCAGCTACTTTACATTATAAATGCAAGGAAGACCTGCTATGCAGATTATGCTACCGCTCTACATTTCTCCACAGATTACATCGGCTTAAATATAAATAATTCTGTGACAGTACTGAGATGAAAGGAATATTTTATCACATAAGATGAGCAAACTGTAGCCTATAGTAATGATAACAACTGTGATATTTATTGTGTTAGGGTGTATAATGCATTTTTAAAAAGTTGCTATTTTCACGTAAAGCAGAACTGGAGAGCCTGATTATCAGAAAATGCTATCAAGGTATTATTCTACTCATCTGCATATCTTTGAGAGTGACTGAGCAGTCACTTTGCTCAGACATAAGCCTGGTTTGTGGTAACTTCCAGAAGTCAGGTCTTTGTTTTCTTTAAATCTTTGTTTCACTTAGTGATTTACATAATTTATGTCCAAAAGTCTCAATACAGGAGAAGTTAAGCCAATGAAAAAAATGCATTCAGGAAAGTCCTTCTTATGGAATGCTGGTAGAAAAGCAACGCCACCACTACCATCTTTCTAGGAAATAATCAGAAATAATACTATATCATTAATAACTCTTTTAGGAACAGCTTCTTAGAACCAGCACTGACATCTAAAATGATTTTTTACAGATCTGTCCACTCCTGTCAGAAAAATCTTGCTTTGCAGCTTTGCTTGTTCCACTTATGCGCCCAATAAAGTTTCTGCAATTTAACAACTTCTTTCCAACTTCTGAAATATTTTTATTTTGAATAGGTTGTTCTATGCACCATGCAAGTTAAAAATCTTACCTCATTTTCCAGTTGTAGATGTTTGATTTTGCACTCTCTTCAATAAAGAGAAGTCTTGGCAATTTTTGGTATAGAGATTATGCCAATCAACACCAGACTGGTAGAAGTCCTTTCACGTTCCCATTGGAATATAGTTGTTTTCTTTTTCCTTCAAAGTACTTTTGTATGCACAGACTGTTGATTGAAATATCTGATTGACTATATGAAAGAGTAAAATGCATCAAAGCATTCTGAATTATTTAGTCGTAAATTTTACAATATAGCCTGTAATACTAAATGAAAAGCATAGCTGGCATTTCTACTTTCATTCTAATAGCCTCCAATCAACATTTTTTTATATTACTCTTTAGGGATGCTAACAAGAAAGAAAATAGAAATTGAATATATTAGAATGTGAGCAGTTACTGCTGCCCTTTAAACACAGACCTCATCCTTCAGCAACGTACAGGATCTCCAGTGATCTCATTAGTAATCAATTGTAATTGTTAGTTTTGTTCTGGAAGACAGAAATATCATGAAACACGTTAAGTATAACTCTATTTCAAATGTCATATACAACAGGTATGACAAAATGCCTGTAATCTTCCTTTCATTAAAGTGCTTTCTCTTAATCGCCTTTCCCCCTTTTAAGAACCCTAATAATAAAGCTGAATTGTACTTCCTTTCTTCAGGCAGATGATTGAACATTCTCACCACTGTATAATACAATTTCCATTTTATTTTAAACATACTTTGCATGATATAAAAATATTGATCACAGTGAGCTTTAACAATTGTTACTGCTATAAACAGAAATGCTGCACAATGGTTTTAGTGGAAATAAATTATATAGTCATTATCTCTTTTTAAAAAAAAAAAAAATCACAAGAAGGAGAACCTAGGCTGTTTGGTCATTGGCAGAAAATAAGTCCTTATTGAGTTCTTTACAAAACATGAACCCCAGTTATTTTCTACATTTGCTTTCCACATCTTGAGAAAAGCACAATGAGTCTGTCTCTGGAAAGCCCCACAGGGTCTCTGGTGAACACTGAATTCCAAATATCGGCGAAGTCTCTGTTGTTCTTTTGTTCTAATGGAAAAATGTACACCAAAATAGCGAGTAGTGCTCTCTTCACTAGTTCATAAGTGGTCTTTTCCAGTATGTGGGTACACAGCGGCACACTTCTTCACTAAAATAAAATCCGGCATCACAACGTTTCGTTCGGACTGTACACGGCGGTCTGTAACAACTACAGAAAGGAAAAAAAAGTGGGCATTAATATAACATCATCATTTATATTAACCTGGAGTGGAAATCTGTGTGCATTTAGATTGCCATTTCTCAATGGGATTATTTAATTCCTACAAATACATAGCTTTTAACTTCTGTTTATCTTCTTGCAACAACTTTTAATTGGACTGTTCTTCACAAGACAACGAAACAACAGTGAATGCTATTGAAAGGAAATTATTCTATTGCAACAGATATTCATGAATATTTTTAACATATTGCCTGCCTGTAGTCACATTCTAATCTTAAGTAGCATTTTTTTTTTAATTTAATTTTGAAAATTCAGTAGTATTTTTCTGTACTATAATTGGCTGTTTATGACCTACTGCATGCTGCCAGTTTGAGCTGTCAATCCAGAACGGAGGTGATAATCAAATCTACCAGCTTCTTACCCAGGACTGTTTCTCACCTTATTCACTAATGCAATAAGCCTGAGAGAGATCTGTCTACATACGTTAAACTGACGCTCTGATCTTGAAAATGAGAACGTACAAGTTGAAAACTCCTATAGCCACTCTCTGAGGCCAGTGGGAATGTATCTACACTTCACACTGCGTCTATGAGCATTATGAGGGAAGATCAGAGCCTGTATGTTTATGATAAATCTTAAAGGAAAAAGAATAGAAATAGTCTTGATTAAAAGAAGATTTGATTAAAAGAAGTTGAACAGAAATAGAGCGCTAAACCACAGCTTACATCTACCTAAGCAGCAGCAGAATTTTTCTTCACAGGTTCTTTGACTGAAAAATAGAACTTATACAAAGATAGTATCTGTGGTTGTCCCTGAACTCTTCCTTTTCCTATTTTATTTTTCTATTAAAACAAGAACTTGACCTAAAATAACCTTACAATAACAATGCTGAATACTTTCTGGTGTATAATGGAGACAGAGTACAAGTCTGGGGTTTTTTTTTCAGACACTGGCAATGAGTCAAAAGACAAAAGTATATGTTTTGAATTTCAACACAGCTATACTTAAAACTTGCATTTAAATAATGTGTGCACTTGTGAAACACTGATATTATGATCTATTACTATACTTCATACTTCAGTTCAAAGACACTACAGTACACTATATTAAGGCAACATCACTATCCTCTTTCCCTAGGTAATTCTTGTTTCAGGCTTGTGGCTACTCTTATTATTGGTGAAGGTAAGTTTTTATGTTGTGTACTTGTTTTGAATACCAAGTTACTACTTTGCAATAATTTGTTTATGATATGAGGTCCAGATTACAGTCACATTAATTCATGCCAGCTAGTTCACCCAATGAACATGGGTATGAGGAAGACAAAATAGAATGAGGAAGATGGCAAGCATAGTATTTATTAACTAGTCACATCTTGTTTAATCTTGGATTAGTTCACCAGTGTGGTCTCTATAATTAATAGAGTAACATTATTTTGTGCCACTTACTGTAGATATTTGCCATCAGTTTAACAGCTCATGGGAATCTCTCAAAGCCCTACTGATCTTTTGCTCAACGAAGTTTGGAAACAGTGGTAAAAGGAAATTAAAACATTTGCCAAAGGATCTAATACTCTGAGCAAAACAGGCAACCAGCAGTAAGTCTGTTCTGGGAAAAATGTACTCCAGAGAGATGCAATGGATGAAACACTGAACTCACTTGCCTTTTTGCCTGTCTCTGCCATGAAAATTAGACTATTTCATGTACTGAATGACCATAAAATGAAATAAAGAAAAAAAAAAATAAACAGATAAAGCCAGTCTCTTCCACCCACCTATGATGTAAAAAAATGAAAACCAGTCATGTAATCATTAAATATGAGTTCACTTTGTTTAGGATTCATGTCTCCTAGGGAACTGTGAATGTCAGCTTAACATGCAGTTCAGAGTGCTATAAAGCATCTCTCCCCTGTGAGTTTGTGTCTAGCAGCAGTCAAGGTCGGGTTACTGCTCTCTTATCCTTATTTAGGACATTTCAACAGAGCAAGAAAGCCCCTCTCCTCCTCTATAGGCTTTGCAGATGATGTGCCTAGTTATCTGGCCTTGCCAAAACTGACCAAAATAAATTTTTGAGGTGATAGCACAGGGTGAATAGCAGCACAGTCATTGTAACTACATAAATGTGGTTTCCTTAGGAAATTCTGCTGAACAATAGGCCAGGTCTTTCAAAAGATTTGGACAGAATGTTGTTTACTGAGTGCTTTAATATGACAGATGTCTGTTTTGATGAGGACAATCTGAGCACGCTGGAGTTGAGATAGATGTTCAGTAAATATGTATAGTGCTGGGTGAATCAGTGGCAACATTTTCTTTATAGTCAGTAATCGTGGTTTTTTGTCATTTGGGGCAGTCTAACAACTCAACAGCTGCAATTGAAGTAAAAATGCTACTTTTAGTGGTAGTAACAGCACGATCACCCTAAAAAACAGTGTGCTTTACAGTGGTTTGTTTTTTTAATCATTTTAAATTTTTTTCTTCCTATTCTGTGCTTTGTAGGTGACTTTCTATTCCTTGCCGCTGGAGCAAGGTATAACTTTAGAGGCAGAGGCATTTTAGAAACAGTACATAAAAATGTTGGTGCTCCAAACGCAGAGCCTACAAGGATGACTACTCTGCACAGGGAGCTGTCCGAGACGTGGCTAGAGGACTCTGTTCATGTACATGTCTCAGGCATCTTGCACAAAGTTATAAAGTGGTACCTCCATTTATGTGGTCTCATAACAGCAAGGGATGATCCAGGGGTTTTATTCCTTTTACAGAAAGCTTGTGGTAGACAGCCTAAATGTGAGGAACCTATACTAAATACTTTCTTAAGGAGGAGGAGAGATTGCATCTTCTGTTTTCCCTGACAGTGCTTAACATCTACAGAACTATTGGTTGTAGAGATAGAGTAATGCTATCTAGAAGTCTTTCCACGCAAAGATGAGCTGCTTAGAAAAGAAAAATAGCTAAAAGCATCCTATACCACATTGTCCTTTCAAGTGAGAAAGTGATTCAAACTCTTTATCATATTCGACCACACCACCACAAAGAAAAGCTGGGCTTAATTCCCTCCTTCGAATATTAAGTCTTTAAATCAACAGAGGTGACATCAGATATTTACTATGGCATTTCTTAGCTTTTTAAATTCCTGCCTTTTTGCAGTTGTGGATGTTCTTTTAAAATGAATGTTTTACATCTGTGTAGAATTGTTATTTGTCACTAATAAAATAGAAATAATTTCCATATATTAGTAAGTGTTCTTTCTGCTCCACATGGCATTGCTCCTGTTTTAACAAATTCACTTTACAGGAAAGCTTTCCTCACAAAATATACAAAGCAGAAATAATAATGTTTGTTTCTCAGAACCTAAAGTCAGTCACATTTTTATATATAGACTGCTACCACTGTGGGTGTAGCAATCATGGAAGGAAAAGCTCTTGTGATATAAAAAGTAATTGCAGAGTTTTCTTCCTGACCGAATTCCATTTTAAAGGATGAATGTGGGTGGTGTGTTTTATAGTTATATATGCCTACTTTTCACAGAAATAATCCAGAGCTATGACTTTCTAGGCACTTGTAAATCTTTAGTATCAGTTGAGTGAAATGAAGGATATGCAAAAATTTAGGAATAGAAAATAAATGATAGTATCCCCAGAACTAATCCCTGAAATCTAATTAAGAATATTTGATTTATTTGAATTGTAATATGCAGTTCTTAGGAAAAACAGAGTGGGGTTTTAAGTAGCATAAAAAACCAGGGAGCTTGAACTTACAGTACATGAAGTAGTACTCAGAGGATAAGAAACTAAATACACTTTAAAATTCTTGTTCTGCCTAGTAGTTTCCTCTTAGAGATGATAGAAGTCATAGAAGATAAAACCAAACTGAAGAGAGGCTTGCTTAAAACTACAAAGCAATTCAACAACTCAGTTAATGACACAACCCAAAATTTTATGCCTTAAATACAATGAAAGGTCTAAAGACTGAGTTTTTACCTGCATGTATGCTGATGGAATCTTTTTCCTTTTAAGAAGCATTTATTGGGAGATTCTATACATTCACAGATGCATTTTGCAGGATTTAGTGGCTGATGTTTAGGACAGGTCTTTTTACATACACACTGGCACTTATCTTCATCAAATTCCTTGTTGGGCCCACAGGAAGTGGGGAGAAGTTTATTTTTGCACATGCACTGACATGATGATCTGTCTAATTCTTTCTGAGGTCCACAGCTTGAGGGCCGCACGCCTCCTCTGCAGACACATTGACACGTTTCTTCATCCAGCTCTTTGTTTGGTCCACAAATATGGAATCCTTCAGATGTGTCTAGAAATACAGCAGAGATGTTGCAGAGATAGCAGAATTATGTGTCCACCCATTCACCTACTTTTAATCAAAGAAATGATAGCAGATCCATACCTTTTAAGGTGTTTTAAGAAAAAGCATGTGTCAAAGGACAGTACTAGTACCAACCACCAATAATAGTAGCGATAAAAAAAAAAGATCTGACTATTTACTGTTCATGGTTTTAATTTCTCCTTTAGGTAAATCAAAACATAGAACTACATTTAAACCTTTAAGCAAAACTTCTTACCAGAATCTCCCAGGTGAGAAGAGAAACCAAAATCGTGCTGTGCCAAACATCTGCAAATTTGATTGTTCCAAATATGATTCTTTGGACAGGTCCTGTTTGCCACATGACACCTGTGGAATGAAATATAATGTTGATTTACTACCATAAGGACTCAAGGGGAAAAAAATAATCAGCTTTAGGTGCTGATAGCTTTTGTGTCCCTCCATTACAAAAACTCTTCTAAGAGCTTGATTTTTAACTCCTACCAATTCTGTTACTAATTAAGGTTCTCTCCACTAGAGGAATCTTCAACCACTTGTTGAAGACACCTTCTCACATTTCAAGTTTTAGCTCTGGCTTCTAGAAGCTGATATATGTACTTCCCTAATGGAGCCTGGAAACAGATCTAAGCCTTGAACGTAAGCCTCATATAGAAAACAGACCAGTATAAAAAATATTTACATGCCAAATGCTGCAGAGGAGGTAACAGGCATAATTTTCCAAGTTGTTTTTTGAAGCCCAAAAACGTTTTCACGCATATATATGTCAAAAGACAGCTGATAACAGTTTCTGAATTAATGCTATAGAAAAAACTAGTTTCTAAAATAAAATCAGCTTATCACATTCCTTTCCCCTTTACGTGCAATCTATGTGTCATTAACTGACTCTCTCTCATCAGCCACTCAAATCCTGGACAGTTTTCTTGAATCTAAAGATTAAGACTTCAGCAGTGACACCTCTTGACTTTAGAAATGAAAGACAATAAACAATTTCACAGTTTAGTGCCCTTTGCCTGCTAGCATTTTGCAGCCAAGGTAGGGGTACCAAAGCAAGCAAAGACCTACCAGCACTTGGTGCCTTTTTAAAGAGAGACTGAACGTGGTTAGTAGGTGCACCATAGACAGAATTATTTATGTCTATTATCTCATCTTCCTTCCTTGCAATTTCTTTATCACCACAGGTGACATTACAGTAACAATGTAATAACTTCGTGCATTCAATCTGTGTCTTTTGTCTCTGTAGTATTTCTAACCCCCTCATCTGTTAAGGCAGCATACACATTACACATTTTAAGCACTTTTCATTCCCCTGAGCACCATTACTCATGCACTGAAAAATGCGGGTGCTGGGACATTCTTCTGTGCTCATCATTCACGTACACCGCTCCCCTTCACCACATTAAACGACTCTTTGCTTGTAAAGACTGCTGTAGTTCGACATCACCCTGCATCGCCTCATGTTTTATCAAGCTGGTGTTTCCTGATTTCATTCCGCTAATGACCTCACTCTGGCACACAGGTCCTTTTGCCTGCCTCCCGATTGTGCTTGAGAAATAATACATAATAGGATAATTTACAGACATATTCTGTTATAAAAAAAAAAAGCACAAACGACTCACACCCAGAACAGCCTGCTTGAAACTAAATACAGAAGGAAGCCAGGGTGACAGTATGAAGAAAACACCAAGTCCACATGAAACCATGAGAAGACAATGTTGATACAAAACTAAAGTTATCAGAACTTGAAGACAACAATAGGTATTTCAGCATCAGGAGATAGCCAGCAAAAGGAACTGGTGCTGCTTCTTTACATGTATTCTATTCTGGTTGCTAGTATGGAAAATTATGGCTAATTTCCCTCATAGAATCAGAATGCTAGGGGTTGGAAGGGACCTCTGGAGATCACTGAGTCCAACCCCTCTGCCAGAGCAGGATCACCCAGGGCAGGCCACACAGGAACAGATCCAGGCAGGTCTTGAAAGT
>WTSP01020441.1:0-16680 GCA_025331215.1 Actenoides lindsayi
TCTCTCTTCTCTCTTCTCTCTTCTCTCTTCTCTCTTCTCTCTTCTCTCTTCTCTCTTCTCTCTTCTCTCTTCTCTCTCTTGTTTTCTTTATTGTTTTCTCATTTTCTTTTTTCTCATTTTTTCTATTTTCCTTTTTTCTTTCTTCCTTCTCTCTTCTTTCTCTCTTCTTACTTCTTTCTTCTTTCCCTCCCCTTCCCAAACCAGTTCCTTAATCCATGGACAGGATTAATAATTCCTTATTGTTTTACAGGAACTAAAGAAATACTTATGGTATTTTGGAATCCTCTGAAGTATCAAAGTGGTTAGAAAATGTTTATACTGTGGAAAAGGTATCAAATGGTTATAGCTTTTAAACATTGCCTCAGATTGGTGTGGACTGGGCTCCGAGAGCAGACTGTTTGCATTACCCACTTTCAAAGTATTTTGTCAGATCCTAATTTGATGGGACTATTTTGTAGGTTTATACCTTGGGTTTGTTTTTTTTTAACATAGAGCAAGTACCAGGGTATTGAGGATCTCAAAATAGAGTGGAAAAATATCAAAAGGACCAAATCCCCACTAAATAGAGCCAAGTGAATTATTCCAAGTTCTGTAATATTTCTACTTTATTAATATAGCATAAAATACCTTTATTACTTCATGATAAAAATCTTAAAATTCTGGTTACACATGAGGTTATCTTTTCATTCTGCCAAGATTTTAATATCTTGGCATATATGCAGCTGGTATAAAGTATATAACTCCTTGGTGACACAAGCATTTGACAAATGCAACTATTCAGTTGTTTTTACAGGGGCTTTCAGCTTATGTGAACAAATGTTTCGGTATCTAACTATCTGCCCACAATCCAGTTGGGTTTGGAGTCTGGATGGTTGTATTTATACTAATCCCTGTGGATTCTACTGGATTCTTCAAACCATAGCAATTCAATCTAAGCATATCAGACAAATGTGGCCATCCCTCCACTCGGTCTTGGATTCTTAGGGTGATATTTTGCATCCTCTCTTGGCAAAACCCATGAGAAGTGGTTTGAGAGTATTAAATACACGTGAAGTGGTTACTTCTGAAGTAACTGGATATTTCTGAGTTTGTTTAATCTGCAAAGGCACCATTTAACTGGAAAGGCTTTTTGAATTAGCAAGAACTTAGACATGTTCCATGTGATTCTTCCCTAAAAATTTGTTGTCACTGTAGGTTTGAGTGTTGACATAGCTTTCTATCTCTTGCCATCTTGATAAATAGTAAATTATTCAAACTCTGTATCAGAATTCTCATATGATCCCTGAGAACAGCTGTGGGTAAAACATCCATTAGGAAAATGGCACACCACAGGTAAAATCTCTTATTGTCTATTTTAGACATTTAAACTAGATCTTTCCTGTACTCAGATATGTGGGAGATTGTTGACTAATCACCAGTTTATTAGACTTTTTGATGCATGTGTGTGTCTCTTGTCTAATATCCTATTGTGGACATGCAAAACCTTCGTAATAGAAGTGCTAGATTTGACTAAATAATTTGTTACCAGCTATATGCAGAACATGTGGGTTCAAATCTTAATTCTGCCACAAATATCTCATGTAACCTCAGGCAAGACAATTTATCTACCTAAAAATTAGGCACCTAATCTCAGCTAGTCATCTAGGCTCCCTCTCTAGTCAATGGTGAGAGATAGGCACCTCCAGAAGGCAGCTCAGAAGTCCTAGTTTAGACCCCTAGCTTTGAAGAAGATGAATCACCCCCTGCAGGTGCCCATCTCTGCAGCCACTGATACTGAGGGAGCCTGGATGTCTAGTCTAAACTAGTTGCTTAACTATTTAAGTAGCTAAATAAAGGTAAAAAGCGCTTCACTAGGGCTATTTTTGTGCCTCATTTGCCTCTCCTGAGAAGGATTCAGCCCGTATGTGAGGGATGATAATACAGACACATGTGGGCAAGGTGGTTGTGGGTGGTTTGCACAACTTGGTTTGTCAACACTAGAAGCTTTCCAGTCTCAATGTGCAGAAGCCAACGGGATAATTCAGTCTTCAGATACCAAAGTATGTCCTATGTTTGCAAAGGGAGGCACTCTCACTTTCTGTTAGCCCTATGGATAAAGATATGGAGGAGAATGAAATGTAGCCATGTATTCGATCTTAAACGTGCTTGTTGGCTGTGAATGTGCTTAAAGAAATCGGTGGTCTACACACACTCCCTATCTTTGGACTAGGTGTTAAATGACACTACATGTGAGCACTGGCATTTGTGTTCAGTTCTTTTCTGCAAACAAACCAATCCTGAATCATTCAATTAAGCTTCTGCAAGAAGGATAGGAGTGTAAAACAAACAAAATAAGGTCTATCTTCGTCTATGAAGTTTTTACTTCATCTTGCCCTTCTCTATTTATTATCCCAGGAAGGGCTACTCCTCTCTATTAGTCAGCACTTTTAGACTCGTGTCTGTTAGCCAATGGGTACAATAGTGTAGCTGCCCAACAGAAGTTATGACCTGATTATAAACCAGACATTTTTTCTTTAATTCCTTAGCCCTCATTAAGGGGAAAAAAAAAAAAAAAAAAGGCATTTATTTAGCAATGTGGTGAATATGTGAAGGCCAACCTGATACTTTGAATTTGATCAGATCTCTCAAACCAGTACCTGAGTGGACCTACTTATAAACATATATATATCAAATTTGGATTAGCTATGTTGAAAATGGTCTTTTTCTTAAATGTGAAATCACTTTTATCTACAGTGTGAGTTTAGAAAAAAGGATGCAGAAGCATGGAGAACTTCTTATTCATTTCATTAATCTCTAAAATGGGCAGTTAAAAAGGGCATGAGCAGAAACCATTGGCTTAGATGCTGAAATATATATTTATTTTCAGAAAGAAAGATGTACCTGAATCACTTATACTTTGAAATCAAGCCTGAGGTGTCTAACAAAACCACTTGCCTTCTCAAATTCTAGACAGGAAACTTTGATCACATGCTTGACAATGAAGAGTGTTCTGTGGAGGTAAAGAACAATTTGCTGAGTTAAGCATATTCATTTTTCTCATACCGTTAACTGAAAGCTTATGATCACACAAAAAGTCAATTTCTAGGTGTCCTTTGTCTGTCTCTGCCTCTCTTGTTCATCTGCAGTGAAACAATAGGGAAAAAAAAGGAGAAGAGAATAAGCAAAGGTGTTATACAGACTGAACTGAAGGAAACCGATTTCTTTATGTCCTTAGAAAACAAGGCTGCTGTTTCAGATGACATTTTTGGTTTTGACAAAATTGTCAAAAGAGATTTAACTCCTCTGTTTCCAGTTCAGAAGATTTCTGTAAAAACAAGAGTGCCCAGAAAAGGAATTCCTCTGACTATTATTAAAGACAGATCGGATTTAGCAAACTCTGTGTTATTTTGAGATAAGAAAATTGCACAGAAATAAACAACTTGACATTTTACTTCCTCTTTACACTCTGCCTAAGATGGAAACCACATGAGTGTAGGCATATTGGTTTAGAAATATGAAACATGACAAATCTTTGTTTTGCTTTGTTTTCAAACTTGAAACCAAAGAAATTGTACTCTTCCCAGTGAATTACACAGTCAGGTTTCTCCGGGTAACCTCTGATTCTTCAGAACCCATTTTAGTGGTTTAGAAAACTGTTAAGCCAGGCTAGTAATTGTTTATTAGTCCTCAGTGTACAGTTCAAGCCAAATAATTACAAACATACCCATTCTTAATATCATCTTAAAACTACTGATCCTGAAGGGAACCTGTTTCCTCTTAAAGGAAAAGACATATTTTCTTATTGAACGGGACAGTGAGTGATAGAAAGGGTGCCCCTGGTGCAGTCAGTGGAAGGTTTGCCCTTGGCTTAGTGGGACATGGTTTCACCCATCCAGCTGTTCCAGCTGTTTCTATACACTATCCGTGCACTGCAGTGCTTGCTAGAAGCAGGGTATCAAGGTTATGCACACTGTGACCCTGTTTTCCCTTTTGAAATCAGTTTTTGAAAGATGAGAAGGAAATTATGAAGGAAAGATTTTAAAAAACCCTACCATTGAGGAGCACACGTTTTAACTTAAACCTTGACTCTCCATCAGCTGATTTTTGCACAATTAGATCAAGGTACGTGCTGTTTCATTGGCAGGAGTTTCTACCAGGGTAAACATTTTTGGAAACTAATCAGTAAATTGTCTATTATTTCATTATAGAAAAAGAAGAAGAAAAGAAAAAAAAATGTGTCAATTATATTTTGGAAAGTTCCTAACCTTTAATTTGTTGTTGCCTGATGTGCTGCTCAGGGGTTGTAAGAAGTTATGAAGACTTTTCTGTGTTTGTGTTACCAGGGATTCTGCTTATTTCTAAGGGGAGCTAAATAGTTTCTAGAGAACTAGGAGAGGAGTGTGAACAATCTAGACTTCAGACCTGAAAAGGCAGCAGGTAGCTCAGGATTGGGTTGTGCTGCCACTCTGGGTAAAACTCAGGGACTTGTACTACAGATCATTGCTGAGCCTGGGCTTTGGAATTGCTGTAAAGTTGGCATAATAACCCCATGTGCTTTACCTAATTCATTGCACCAAGCCCCTGCAAATTTCATCTACCATTCCCCAGTTCTGATATTGGTCCTTTTGTATTTTTTTCCACGTAAGAAAAGTGGAGATAAGACAAGTTAATTCCCAGCCAGAGGATAGATTAGTTAATATTCAGATTGCACTTTGCAAATGTTAAATATAGCACCATGGAAAACTATGGATAAATATACTTCCAAGATTCTGAAAACCATCTCCATGATAAGGAGAACTACCTTAGGAGGCCTCTGTACAAAGAGACGCACTGATGGAACCTCTGTTAACATGGAACGAAACCCACCTCAAATTACAGTATTTTGTACAACGTAGAATTTACTCTTCTGAATAACTGAAGACAGTAGTTCTAAGTTCTTTTTAGGAATTGTAACTTAGGTCTGGAGTCTGTCCTGTAGATTTGTTCTTGGAGATTGTCCAACTCTTCTTATAGTTCAGTGATGATTCTTTTTGACTTAATTCAGGCATACGTCATGAGTGTCACAACCCTCTGAATGCTGTAAGGAACATATAGCCCATTCAGGAAGCCACATCTATAGGAGAGAATGAATATGTAGTACATTTAACTCTGACTGCCATGAGATGATCCACCAGAATTCTCTGTGTGTTTTAGTAACAGAGCTGACCACCAGTGAACGCTTCAGATTGCCTCATTAAAGTACATGAAACATTTGTGTAGAAGAAATGATGAAATTATTCTTTTCAGTTAAAAAGAAATAGTGAAATGAATAGTACTGCTCTTTCTACATCTTTTTATTTTCTTGATTTATGTTCCATGGTTTGTAATTCTTAATTTCTGAAAGCTTGCCACTTCCACCTAAAATGTAGAGAAATGGCAGTTTCTCCATGCTGGAAATACTATATTTTGCACATCTAATAAAGTATAGGTAGTCCTATGCATATTGCTTTACTTAATGTAAACAGCCCTTACTGATCCCTGTGGTGATTGACAATCCAGCCAGGCCTCCAGATCAGTGAATGATAGGACTCAAAGTTGACATCTACAAGGACTGCTAAAAATGACCTAGAGGCTTAGCTGCGTATTGCTGGGGAGGGTGGTCTTTTCGTCCCTGGCTGGCTGTGCACTTGGCTGTTTTCTCTTCGACTGTCCCGAGAGAAGGGACTGCACAGCACTGCTCGGCTGTCCCAGCTGGACTCCCTCCTCACTGCAGCATAGCCTTTGTAGGTCTAGCCCAGTGGCTTCCATTTGGTTTTTCATCTGCTACATGGGATAATTTTGCCTTCCTTTTCCTAACGTTGCTCCTTAGCGTTCAATACCACAGGATTGCAACCCAGAGCATGGGATGCTTTAACAATCCAGTTTGTGTAAGCAAGACATCTCATGGAAGTGTTGTAATCCAGCCTTAGAAACCCAGGTACCTGAGGTGGCAGGGACCATCTGCTGTAACGTGCACAGCAGACACGGGACCCAAACCTATTTGCCCCTTAGGAAAGAAGAATTTTGCCATTGATTGTTATGGGAACGGTGTCTTTCTTCCTGGTGCTGTGTGAAGGGTGGAAAAAGTCTTTTAGTGGTAATGGATCAAGAGACAATGAATTAATTATATTAAGAAATCACTGCTGGGCCTAGTTGGTATCTCTGGCATCCTAACCAGGGGCCCGGGAGAGCAAAAGAGAGACAAACTCGCATGTTAATCATTTTCTGTGTCTGATGGCACGAGCGAAGTGGTGAGTATTGGCAGTCCTGTATTCCTTCTCTTCCAGATTTGCATTTTATTTCCTTTGCTGTAAAGTTTTTATGGACACTGTTCAGCCACATTTTCCTCTTTTTCTGCCATCATTTACTAAGTCAGGAGACAAATTCTGCTGGTTTAACCACTGCATGAAGCTGACCAATTTCTTTTAAAAATAGGTAGTGTGACTTATCATACCATTCTGGAAGCCTGGCTTTTCCCATGCATTCCACCAGTGATCTCCAGTTCCTCTGCTCTAATCAACACCATCAGCACAGGAGAAAAAAAAAAATATATATATGCTTCCTATTTCATTGTAAAGTCTCCTACACCTTTATATATCTAAGACGCTTTAGAAAAACTTCTAACACGAAGTCGTCGAATGAGCCCTTGGTTCTGTGGATGGTCCTTTTCACAAAAATAGTTCCATTGCCTTCAGCTTTGCTCTGAGGTGGGAATTACTGCAACGAGGGGGGAAATTGTTCCTCCAGCAAGAGTGAGATTATTGGACCCAAGAGCAAAGGTTGCTCGTCTGGTGCAGCACGTCAGGATTAAAGCGTTCCCTGTGTGTTTCAACCAGGTTGTAGAATATCTTTCCAGTTTTTCCTAATAAGCAGCCTTCTCAGCATTCATTTTCTTGAGTCTTGGTCTCTGGACTCTGGCATCCTGAATCTGAGTCCTTTGTATTTGGGGAGGTGATCCTGTGAAGTGCCCAACCCTGATTCAAGGCTGACTGCCAACTCTCATGGGCTGTGGCTTTTTACAGGCTCAGTTCCATAGGCCTAAATTAGAGGGATCTTCCTCTAGAAATACGTGCAGTAAACAGAGATTATTTCTGTGAGTAGCGTGAACTGGCCCTTCCTTATTTCTTTGTCATGAAGTGCACTTGATCTTACCCAGTTGCCTGGTGTGCTCTGGTAGAATTGCAATAGAATAGAGAGTGTCACCCTGCAGAACCGTAGCGAGTTATTGTGGTCACGGTCTCTCCTCTGACTATTTGCAAATGAGCATTTTACTAACAGGGGAAGCATATGCTAGATTAAAACAGGGGAGGGTTTTTTCCTTTTTCTTTTCTTCTTTTTTTTTTTTTTTTTAAAGAAAGACAGAAATGGCAAAAATTATGCTCTTCAATTTAGTTGTGAAATATCTCTCCTTTTCAGGGAAATATGTTTTCTGGATGGATTGCCACCTGCAGAGTATACTATACATCTTTGTTAAATTATTTCCTGTCTCTGCAGAAATAGCAGTTTAGTTTTGTAGTATTTTTTAAACAAAACGACTGAGCATTTAGCACAATTATGTTCAGCACTATAATCTTTTTTTTTTCTCTTCTTTTGTCGAGCCATCCTTTAACAGGGAATAAAAAATGAGACACACTGTAAGCTATTTTGCATAAATGAATAATTATGATTGCCACATATTGCCAATTGTAATTAGAGATAATAATGCTAGGTTTTGGAGCTTTTACTCATGCATTGCTTTTCCAAGCAAAACAGAACTTCTGTAACGTTCACCCAGTTAAGTGAACAGATTGAGTTTCCTCCTCTCGCTGAGGACACACACGTGTGCTTTTTTTTTTTCCTTGCCTTTTTTTTTTTTGCTTTAATTAGTTGAAGGTAAATAAGTAAATAAACGACACACTATAAATAGTAGGCTCTTAGCAAAATTAGAGGCACATTAAAGATAACACACTTTTGGGACTTGCAGATCAGTTAGCAAGTCATCTGAGCATTAGGGGGAAATTGGCAGCTGCTTACAGTTAGCAACCAAAAATGCTGTAGGTAACTCTGCCTGTGCAGACCGTGTAAGGTCTCAGTTTATTTACCTTGTTTATATTCCAGCACCTTTGGGATTTGAGGAGGGAGTGGTATTGTTGGGTTTTTTTCTTGGGGAGAGGAGGTTGGTGGGTGAAAGCTGCTGAGCTAAACCCCGGTGCTGGGCATCCCTTGGCACAAAGCAGGCCGCTCGCCGCTGCAGCCCTGGAACCTGCGCTTTATACAGGCCTGGGATACTGAGCACCCAACTGACACGAGAACTTGGCATGGCACTGGGCTAAAAAACAATGCTGTTTAATCAGGTGTGGAGTGCTGGCTTATTACTTTTGCCAGCAGCTTTGTTTTCCTTGGACTGCACACCCTTGTAAGGATTCAAAGGCGTTGCAGGATCGCTGAAGAAGCTTTCTGAGATGTGTAGCTAACCATAATGCTTTATCTCCAGGGGACTGAACGAATGCAGCAAACAAACTGTACTTTGCAACTGTCTCATTTTCCTAGGGAAAAAACGGACCAACTTCTGGAATTGTTCAGCTCCCAGTCTCAGTGGGAGTTCTGTCTGAGCACAGACAGGCTAAAGCCTAAACAATGAGCATTAAATTTGGCCCCTTCATCTCAGGATCTCGCAATTCTTTTGGAAATGTTAACAAATTAAGGTTTGCAACCCCCACCCTGTAAAATAATACTGTTGCTTTTATAAAGATGGGCAAAGAGGCCATGAATTGGGGACAACAACAAGAGCTACAGATCAGGAATCTGACTCTAGAGCGGGCTGCTCCATTGTCTTTACTGATTATTTTTCATAGCCCTGTTAGATCCCCAGTCTCTCATTATGCTTCTCAAGAGTTTTCATAGCTGGAGTTGAGGGTGTTTGGACATGATGTTGCACAAGGATCATTTGATGCATTTTCCTCATTCTGCATATCCTGACTTGACTTTGTCACTTAAACTCTAATTGGAAGGGTGCTGCAGCCTTTCCAGGTTACAAATCCTGGTGTTTTGCCTACCACAGAACGATTTAAATGTGAACATAATCTCTGTTCCTTGCCCTGCAGAAGCTTTCGTGTGGCGGCACATCTCACAATTAGGCCACACCTAGCTGAAATCTCCCAAAGGAGTGCTGCAGAAACTATTATTCTCTTTAGGGATTGGTAACCTGGCATAGATAAAAGTAGGGGGAAAAAAAAGGGACCCAATGCTCTCTTAAAACATTCACTGAATTTTTTTACGGGATTTGAAAATGATTGGACTTGTTGCTGCTTTCTTTCCTAGACAAGGGATGTATAAAAATGCTCTCCAGGTAGTTTGTCCTTATAAATCACACAGCTTAGTTCTCTTCTCTTGGAGCAGAATCTCTACGATATCTTCGTATATTGGACAGCATTTTAACAGAGTTTTACAGGCATATGTGTTACCACCCTCTCACCATTCAAGATCTCTCAGCAAGGTTGGGGGAAGAGCAGCCACAGCTTCTGAAGAAAGTACAGGAGAGATGCTCCAGTCCCTTCGTCATCCTAGCAGGCCTTTGCTTCTCTCTCTGGTGGCTCCATATCTCTGTTGCTCTGTGAAACAGCCCTTCTCCTTTTAAAAAATAGGTGTTTTCAGATTAAACCATCTGACTACTTCATCACAAATGTGTGAACAGCTTTTATCAACCCAAGTAATTTTCCAAAGGACAAAATATTGACCCTTTTTTATTAGTTCAAATTACATCAGTGTGGTTTTTGTTTGTTTTTTTACAGACTGCAGTTTTCACAGGTCAGCCTTTCTGTACTATATTGGTACAATCCCTAGAAAACTTCAATAAATTAATACAATCGTTCCTGGTTTACAAAGGTGCAACTCTACTGAGATTTGAAAATTGATTGTAATATGGTGTAAATAGACTGAGTTTCTCCTTATCTGGAACTGAGTTTAAGCTTTCATTCTAATTTATTTTTCTTGGTGTTATTGACAAATGTGAGACTCCTAGTATTAATAACTTTAACAACCCTTATTAATTATTATCATTGCTAGGGGAAAAGGCATCATGATTTTGCAAAGCGTGGAAAATTCAAGTAAATACTGTAGTGAGAGAAAAAAACTTTTGCCAAAAAACAATGTGGGTGCATCCTTTAATTAAAGTATATCCTCTATCCTCAGTTTCTGGCTGCCTTGATAAACATATGAGTAAGAGATGGTGTTTGAAGGGAAATTCACGTCCGCCTTTGTCGTCTTAAACTACATTTAAAAATCTCTCACAAAAATGTGAATTCAGTGTCCTCCTTTTCCTTATTTTCTGGTTAGCTCTGTTTTTTTTTTCGCCTGCAATAACAAAGCCATGAAAAAAAGACAGCAATCCCCTTGCTCATGTGATATAATTCCACACTCGGAGAGCGAATACTGGCAGCTCAGCAGAATGAGCCATCTGCAAGCTATAAGCTGTGTCTTTGCATGAGTAGATTTAGGATAAAAAAAAAACAAACACAAAAATTGTCTGACCTGGAAGCCAAACGTTACTTGGCATCTTTACTAGAGATCCCTGCGAGGCCAGCCACCGCTCCTGCTGAATTTGTGCCCTCTCTAAAATGTATCTGGCCGTCGTGTTTCGTCGGGGCCGTCCGCAAGCGCGCGCAGACGCGCACACGTGCTCAGACACGCGAGCAGACGCGCACACGTGCTCAGACACGCGAGCAGACGCTCACACGTGCTCAGACACGCGAGCAGACGCGCACACGTGCTCAGACACGTGTGCAGGGCTGCACCGTGGGCCACCTCAGAGACGCTGCACTGCAGGTTAATGAACATCAGACCTCATCGTTAGTCTCCTTTGGGATTGCCTTGCTGGTGAATAATGAGTATCAGGCCACGGGGTTAATCCCATGTGGCTCCTTTTCTGGTTTTAACAGGCAGGGTGTTGGTCCTGCAATGTTTGTAACTGTCAACGGTTCACCCGCTGTGCTGTGGAGGAACCTGCAACTCCAAAGCTTCACCTCACTCAGTAACTCCCACTGCAGTCAATGGAGATAACACAAGATGGATTCATTCCTACAGTCTCCCCCCAGCCCCACCACAGTTACTTCCTAAACTGCTAAAGTCCCACCTCAAATAGAAGAGTTACTCAAGCTGCCAGGTTGTCCTGTGCGTGAGCTGCTGTCCCCCTTCTAAGCGTGATCTGCTGGCTCTGACACCCTTGTCCTCTGGATTCTAGTTTGTACCCTCAACTAATGAAGTTGTTGGCAAAATTCCCACTGACTTCAGTCAGAGAATGATCCAGCTGAATGGTGCTGGCTCCTGAGAGCTCCTGAGCCCTTGTGAAATAAATGCAAGTTGCAGAGCCACAGGATTTGTAAAGATTTGGCTCTAGGTTACAGAACATTTGGGGCAGGTGGAGTCTGTCTTTTCAGAGGGTTTGTGAAGTGCCATTTTCACCTAAAGTACTCTAGAAATGATTAGGTGACAGTAACACTTGTCAGGTGACACAAAACCTCAAACTTGTGGTGGGAGCAGGGAGGATAGAGTAGCCATTGGCTTCCACTGCACTTGTGAAGATGCATGTGGGAAGAAATTAAAGCAAGACCTTTAAAATGAAATCCTTTTTTCCCCCTCTTGTTTTGTCTTGTCTCCCTTCTGTATTTACCCCTGTTGGGAGAATTAAGATCTGATGAGATCTTCGGAGTTGTTCTGGCTAAAAGCTGATGTCTGCACAGGCTACATTTCCTGTGCTCCTGCACCTGCTTTAGAAAAGACCTGCTTTGAATTGCATTAATTTTTTCCCTCCCATTAACTTCAATGACAGCAAACCCAGATTTAAAACTAAAACAACCAAAAAAAAACCCCAACCCTTCTCCAGCATTAGAAGACATAGAGGTTTATTTAACATGAAATACTTTCTTACATGATCTTTCTCCTGCAATTCTAGTGAGCATTATTGTTGCCCCATTGCTCTTTTAATATAAGCTAAAACAAGCTGAGGAGATTCTCAGGTCTCGGGAGTGTAGGTGATGAGATCTTTCTTGCACAGCTAAAAGAAAAAGCCAGTGGCTGGCCATGCTATTAAGGTGTGATAAGGGTATAATAGCTACTGAGAGGGAAATACTTGGTATCTAAATATCTCAACATATTGGCTGTGGAGAAAAGACCAACAAAAGGAGGTTTCATCATGTCTAAGTAGGAGATAAAACTGTGAATCTGCGATGGGAAAAGGGCAGTGCTGAGAAGGCTGGTACTGATGGGCTTGGCACCTTCTGGTGTGCACCTGGGAAATACTGGCAGTGTTTGGGAGGGCAACGTTTCCCTTCTTTATCCTTTTCTCCTCCACGCTTTATAGTGACTTAGAGCATTCCCCTTTAAACTGTGCCCACTCTTGGCCATCTATAGCATGGGGCCTTTGCTCTGCCCACGCTGGTATTTACCTAACATCCATCTTTGTGCTTCATGACATTTAAATGACAGAGTGCTGGCCTCTGGCTCACTGTAATAACGTGGTCTCTGTTCTACCTGCCCTCTAGACTCTGGGGCCACGTTTGGAGCAAACTTGCCAATTATTCTATTTAGGAAGTGTTGGCAGAAATGCAGCGACAGAGGCAGCTAAGTTATAAAACACGTGTTGGTCCCAGTACAGATCTAGGTGCCTAATGCTAAGCAAGCAACAGCCCTTATGGGCACCTGGCTTCCATTCTGCATAGCGCCAAACTCCCTTTTCCCATCCCCAAGGCACATTTTCAAAGAACGGGAGCTAGAAATCGGCAATCCAAGTAGGTACTTCACTGTCTGTCTGCTGTGCTAATTCCCTGAAGAGTTTCATGCTCATCCTGAAGGTCGAGGTCAGGCACGGCAGCAGGAGAGGCAGTCACCTTAAGGGTCAGGGGCCCCAGCAGGCAGAAACTTCTGCCCATTCCCTGACTCATTTGGGTCAGGCAGCGCTTACTGAGGGTTGAGAAAGCTCATTAAGATGAAGAACTACAAGAGAGATGTTGGCTCTAGAGCAAGGAGAGCTGCAGCAGGGGAAAATGGCCCCTGCAGCCCATGTTTTGTGAGAGATCATTTCTTTTTCTTCTCCTTTTTTTTTTCCCTTCTTCTTTTTTGTTTTTTCCTTTTCCTGGATTAATAAAGTAAGCCTGAGGGAAAAGCCTGAAAAAGATCTTGGCATGATGTTAGTCCTTCCTGGGTTGGGGAATCAAGCCAATAGCCTTACGGGCAGCTGACTCTTTAATCACATATTTAGTATCTGGGAGAAAAATATTCCAAGGTGGCTAAGTGACCTCTAGAACCAAAATCTATTTCAAATGTTACTCAGAGATTTAGGAACCAGGGCACCCTGTGAAGCCCTGCTAAGCACCCAGAGTTTTAGAGGTGTTTTAGTCCCTAAACATGTTTTTACATTTCTGGTCCTGTACCATTTTGTAACTCAGACTTTGGCTTCTCTGTGACATTGTCATGTTTGAAAATAGTAACCTTGATTTTCCATGCCCAGAGCTCCAGCTGGGCTCAGTTGGTTTCACAGGTATTCAGACCCTTTAATGACTTTTCAGAGTACATAACTATGGATTTAACTGGTTAAATGTAGACTTCTCTCTCCAAGGTTAGGTTAAAGCATAAACATAATGAATGAAAACAAAATTATTTCTCTGTTCAGTGAACCCTCTTGAAGCACAAATCCAGACTGGATCTGCAGAAAATAACTACCTTCCCTTCTGCAGCTTATTCCACCCTTAATGAGTAAATCTTATCTCAGATTGACAGGGACTGCTCAGTGATCCACACACCTCTGAAAATGCTTTATGGAACTTCAGAAACACAGGCTCTGGGGTCACAAGGGAAACAGGAAAAAGAAGAAGTTGCTGAATGCAGTTAACCAGCTTACCCCAGGGTGAAGTTTGAGGCTGAGGCTACACCTATAAAGTTTGTTCTTGCTCTGGCTCTGGGAGCTGGGATTGTTTCGAGGCTGTGGGGTGGTGGCAAGAGCTGACTGTTTACCTTGATGAAAAAATGGCCATATTTTGACTTTTCTCATTGTTCTGCTGAATTCAGAAGTCTGAAAACGTGCAAAAGGTAATAACTTTCATAAATGTAGAGGGAACTTAGAGTGGTGATGCTAATAGGTCTATGTGTGGCTCTTCAAAATATGAAAAGGTCCTGTGTGCAAAAGTCAGCTGAGTTATAGAAAATGTTTGTAGGCTCTTTAAATCTGGAGTTCAGAAGGTTAAGTTTTGACTTAAAGGAGAAATACTTTGCTTTTAGTTCCTAATTTTAAAATTTTCCTAATTACCAGAAAGTGGTGGAAATTAAATCTTTTTTTATTAATAAAAATGCTGGGAAAAGTGGAAAATTGTGTGAAATGTCTAGAAAGAGGGTTGTTGAAATGTCTAGTTGGAGGGTTTTCTTTCAGCAAAAGTAACAAAGTGATCTGCTAGAGGAGCCCTCTGATGAGACAAAAGGAAACTAAAATGACCGAGCATGTAGTTCCACCACGTAACTTTGGAGCGTGTTTATCAAAAAAAGGGAATTTTTGTGGACTTCTTTTATGACTTCAAAACCATTTAATGACAGGAGCAGAAAATGTAACGCACTGGTAGCTGTCTGGTTTGTATTTTTGTTTGAAAGCACGAACGAGAAAATTGAGCTGCAAAAACCATGCCTTCAGTGACTAGCACCCCTAAGAAAATTGTGGACAAGTTCAGCTCACAGCTCCAAACTGCTCACACGTGTGGCAGAGGAGAGGGGAAAAGGAAGCAGAGAGGCGGCTACTGATCCAGAGCACCAAATTCCAGCACAATTAGAGAAGAACAGGAGTGGTGGCGGAGAAGAAAGCGAACTGCGCTGGGTGCGTTGGGATGGGGCAATATCAGGTTATCATGCTGTAGTTAAGCCAGGAGCAGCTGCTGCCAGCGAAACCAACCCCAGCTTGCTCCTTGGCTGAAAACTTCAACATCAACACCCTTTCATTATGCATAAAGAGAGATACAAAGCGAGCAGCTTTAAAGTACTGTTAGGAATCGCACCAAATGTTAGCGAGATTGAATTATTCATCCTCGCCGTTCTCAGGGGTTTCTTGATTAAGGCAAACTAAGGAGAATTTGATGTGAATATCTCGTTTCACATAGCATTCTCAGTTTGCCTAATCCAAGAAACGGGGATATATTTAACATGTCAGCTCTGCAGAAAATGCATGTATCTGCTAGTTCCTTAGCAACCTTCTGGGATATGCCGGCAGCTACTCCCAGAAACCCTGCCTCTTGGAAATCATCTCCAGTGGCTTTCCAGGGATCGAGCTAATAATAATGCCGTTCATGTGCAGTTAGAGTAAATATTTTTATTTACTTACTGATTGTTGCTGTGTTTGGGGTTTCTTTGAAACTAGGAGAATTTGTTGCCAGGAAAATTCTATGTAAACACATTTCAATTAGAGCCCTCTGAGTGGATGAAAAGGGATGGAGCTTGTAAGTTTTTTAGATACAAGAATATATTTTCTTGCTGGTAGACTACTGAGCCTGTGACTGTCTCCAGTCCTACTATAGAACAAATAATAGCAACAGTACAACCAACAGCTTATTCCTTTATGTGGATTTACCAATGTTCTGAAACATAATGGGGTCAATATACAGTTCTTTTCCCGAAGACAAATTCAGGTCAGCATCAACATCAAAATGCCAAATAAAGAGAACAGTGACTGAGACAATCACTAGCAGAGCACAAGCTCACACCAGCACTCAGGAAAGCGTAGAAGTTTGCCAGCAGTGTGGTTGGCAGCCCTACTGCTGTGAAGTAGACTGTTTGAATCAGAGTTTCTCCTGACTGCATCTTCACATTTTCTGCGGTGTTGCCTTCAGACCAGAAAAGGATCTCATTACGGAATTACTGTTTCTAGGCAGTCACTGGAGCTCACTGCATTCAAGGATCATGTGGTTTCAGGACAGATACCCTCAGCAGTGGGTTTCAGCTGAGCGGGTTTCAGTGAGCACATCCCGTGCGCTCTCTCAGAAGTCGACCGCAGCCTTGTGCTGCTGCGTCAGGGGAATTGATACGTGGGATTGATTGACCAGCTTTGCCCTGAATTGGGATAACCATTTGCTTCTTAAACTTCCATCCAGTGCTTTGGCAAGCAGCAAGCCTGCACTAGTGCCAAATCTGTAATTACTTCACTAACAGCGATGGCATGTACGACTGTTCTGCACGATCCTATTTTGTTGCTTCTGTTGTTGGCTATGAACAACTCAGTACTTCAGATAATAGGAACCTCATCTCTGCATCTGTCTCTCAGTGGGGTGAGCTTTAACCTGCGCTTTGAGCAGGTTTTAAAGAAAAAAGGGGAAAAATGCATCAAAGCAACAGGAAAGGAAAAATATGTGAAGAGATACTGACTTGGTAGATACTGCAGAAAAAAGAGCAGCACGTGTTAAGGATAATAAAGAGATAATAACAGCTGTCTCAAACATAATAAAGGCCATATTGCTGCAGTGGGCTCTGCACATGCATGGGACCGTTGCAAGGTGGAGGCCAAGTTTGCTGCAAAGAGCTGCCACTGTGTCTCAGCACATATGGATTGTGCCACATGGCATAGTAATCATCAGCCCATAAGGGTCTGGCTTCTGCCATCATATTCTATTCTATTCTATTCTATTCTATTCTATTCTATTCTATTCTATTCTATTCTATTCTATTCTATTCTATTCT
>WTSP01020441.1:22523-45747 GCA_025331215.1 Actenoides lindsayi
TGTTTGTTGGTGGTGGGTGTGTGGGTCGGGTGTTGCAGGGGTGTGTGTGTATGTGTTGGGTGTGTGTGTCAGGTGTGTGTGTGTCAGGTGTGTGTGTGTGTCAGGTGTGCGTTGGGTGTGTGTGTCAGGTGTGTCAGGGTGTCAGGTGCCGCAGCTGCTCATCCGCACCCGGCCCAACTCATTTCACCTGTGCAGCTCAAAGACCTGCCCAGGAGAACCCTCTTTGTTCCACAGGGCCAGCCCCCAGTTAAGCATTCCCCGCAGTGAGGACTTCACAAGCTGGAGCTGCCTCTCCCCGGCCCGAACCGAGGTACAGAGTCCTTTGTTGCAGTTTTGTTTTCATTCAGCTGGCAATTTTATCACCGTTTACAAAACTTTAAGCGTAATGCGTTTGTTTCTGCTTAAATGCTTTTCTGCTGCAAAATGCTGTTTTGTTTCTGCTGCTTGAAATTACATTTCAGAGTATCCACGCTCAACTCCTGCACGCACATTTAAAGAAGGAGCCTGAGATACAGCGCGTTTTTAAGCATGTGAAATATATTAGTAATGGTACTTACAGAAAGAAAAGAGGAAATTATTTTGGCTTACATTAGTTCCACCTTTGCAGTATGTAGATAAGCACCGTACCTTTGACAGTGTAACCAGATTAGGTTTGCCTGAGAAGCCAACAGCCATCGCTGCCCGAGAGGTGCTGGGGGAGCAGGAGCTGGGCTCAGGGGGTTGTCTCCCACCGCTTGCAACTGTCTGCGAAGGTGGGAAAGAGCACGAGGAGCATCGCCCTGCCTGTAACACTTGAGGAGTGTTGTTGCCATTAACGGAAGTCACGAGGGGAGAGGGGAATGTTAAAAGAGGGGTTTGATGTTGCCCTGTCCCTGCTTTCCTCAGACTATCCGCGTGTGCTCATTTGTCCTTCCCCCCACCGTGTGCTGTCTGCGTTAGAAAGGAAACTGCTAAAGGCAGAGAGGTGTCTAAAGGTAGCCGAGAATAACGTTAAGAGCACAAAGCTTTCTTAGAGTGTGATAATTAATGGCGATGCGAAAGTCTTCTGCTTTCAAGCTCACCACATCCTATTATGAAATGTAACCCACCCGGCAATCGGGTGTGGGGCTGGCAGACTCCTTTCCTTGGCTAAATGGAAGCAAGCTGTTGACTTTTAGGTTTTCTTACTGGATTAAAACAAATTGGTTGCACAGATAGAGAAATGAAGCACTGTGCTAGTGAAAGGGATGATGCTCGTGTGGGTGATGGGCACTCGTGTGCCAGGCTGCCAGGCTGGTTGCCTGCCCGTGCAGGGCCCAGCCAAGCAGAGGACCTTCCCAGCTGCTATGGGGAGTGTGCACAGCCCCATATCCCACTAGAATGTGCTGTGCTCAGCTGGGTCCTGCTGTTCAGGAGAAGGCTGGAGCGACAGCACAGCAGTTTGGGGGTTGTGGGTAGGAGGCCTGGGGGCCTTTGGGTGCTCCGCTCAGGGCCTCGGGCACGTTGCTTTAGTTGTCAAAGTCCGAGCTGTCTGTTCATATGATCTCTAAACTCCATGGGTGCTTTACTTTATCCTAACTGTCTTCAGATGCCGAGGGACCTGGGGTTCTTTAGTCTGGAGAAAAGAAGGCTTAGGAGAGACCTTCTTGCTCTTTACAACTACCTGAAAAGAGGTTGTAGTGAGGTAGGGATCAGTCCCTTTTCCTAAGGAGCAAGCAACAGGACAGGAGAAATCAGCCTCAAGTTGTACCAGGGAGGTTTAGGTTGGACATGAAGGACAATTTCTTCCCTGTAAGGGTTGTCAGGGCCTGGCCCAGGCTGCCCAGGGCAGTGGTGGAGTCCCTGTGATCCCTGGAGGGGTTTCCAAGCTGTGGGGATGTGGTTCTGAGGGACGTGGTTTAGTCGTGTCCTGGCAGTGCTGGAGGAGTAGTTGGACTCAATCTTCTTAAAGGTCTCTTCCAATCAAAATACTTCCATGATTCTGTGCTGTGATCTTAACTCCCACCTCAATCCTCAGCACTTATTGCCGTGCTGAGTCCCTTGAGTGCAGACAGCTCCCCTTCTACATGCTTTTGTTTTCAGTGCCATTCTAGGGCACCTGAAATAAGGGAAGAGGTGGAAGGACAGCTTACACGTGCTAACTGCAGGCATCTCACTTGGCTCTGAATTGCCCCTCAGTGGGATACCTGTTTGACATCTGAACCTGCCTAAGGAAACTCTCTCAATTACTGCCAAGCACCATGCAGGGAGGACAGGTGACTTAGGGGGACCCGACTTGCCTATGGGTCCAGGCTTCCACACATGAGCCGCTCCTGGACCACACCTTTGGGCATCTCATTTCTTTTCTTGGATCTAATGCTTATTTAACCTCTTTCAGTTCAGAGTTTATACAACATGGGTAACTCTGGGTGTGTCCCTTTCCTAGGGGAGTCTCAGAGTAAACACAGGGTTGTGAGGCACGTGGGTCCTGTGGAAAGAGGAAACAGAGACTCCACAGACAGAGAGACACGTTTCTGGCCTTGTCTCTCACAAAATACTACTTTAACTCAACAACAGAGTTTGCCAAGCAGATACTTTCCCCCTGGGAAAATATAAAGCTATAAAAATATCTGTTCAAAAATATAAGGTCCAGATTGAGGCAAATCGCTTGCCAGTGACAGACAGGAGCAGTTTTACATGCCTGAGTAGAGCGTGGTGGGATCCAGACCTCACTTTGGAAGATTTCTTGTATGGGAGAGCATTTTTAAAATCCACTGAGGCCAATTTGTCACACTTTCAATGAGAAGAAGCTGGATTCCAGCACATTTTATCAATAAAGATCATATGTAGTCAGCAGTATGACTTTTTTTTTTTATTGCTTTACATCATCTCTGGGGAAAGTATTTACCTCAAGAAGTATTTTGCCAGATGATGAGCAGTACTTGTACTAATTTTGGTTGTGTCCAAGCCATAACTTTGCCTCATTTGCATCTACCGACTAAATGGTTTAATTAATTTTGCATTGTGCTTACTGACTAGTTTTAATTAGCAGTTAAATCAGTTCAGTTAACGAAAAAAAAAGTAGGTGTTAACATGAATGCAAATCATGATGGGTTCTCAAGGCTTGATTTGAAAAACAGTTCCACACCATTGGTGCTGAATTTCTTCAGGCTTGATTCGGGAATTGTGTGCTTCTCCCCCAGCAACAAAGAGTAGGGCTTTATGATTCATTAACAGGCTTTCTTTTTCCTCTTTCCTTCCTCCTCCATGTGGAGGAGGAGTGGAAGCAGATCAAGTGGAGCTTCAACACTTCATTCTTAGGGCATGCACTCAATACTCATAGAAGGGACAAGGTAACTCTTTGGATTAGTGTATGCAAGTGTGTCTCCCTCCAGTGTCCAATTCCAGCCATTAGTACATCCTGGACTATTTTAAGCCACTTATTTTTCTGTTGGCTGAGTGTTTGCTTACATCTGGCCAGGCTGGAAGACATGAAAAATGAGTTTTATGAGAGGCAACTTCTGCATTCCACTGTCAGCCAGACTCTGGTAATACAGGCACAGTACTATGAACTCGATATACATTCTTATTTCCATTGTTGTCAGTCTTGAGTACCTTGAATGGAATTACCTTGGAGAAGCCCTCCTGGTGATGTTGGGATGGCTGCCAACAGCTACTTTACTGACTTGTGAGGTGCAGAGCAAATCAAGAGCAGTATGACCTTACCTCCACACACAATTCATGCACAAACTGAAAGAAAATCTCCCGATCATTGGTATAAAATCTGTCATCTGCCTGGGCTTAAACAGCCACGTTTGCCTGGTCTCCTGCGTGTCATTATGTTGAGCTCTTCCCCACAGGGAGTAATAAAGTCTTGATGCTGCATCCAATCTTAAAGGCAAGTTACAATAAAGAAGGATAAATTTGTCCTGAGACTACAGTTACCTTACTCAGCTTTCCCAATAACCTTACCCAAAAGGGAAGATCAGAGACAAGAAGATAATTGGTGAGATCATCAAGAAATGACTTCATAAGCCCAAGCCTTTCATATGAAGGAAGCTGGCAGCCTGCCTTCCTAGAAGAAGGTGTTATTCCACTAGTAACTACAGATCAAAGTCGACAGGCGTAATTATTTGAGGAGTTAAGTAGGTAATCAGTTTGGGAAACAAAAAAGAAAACAAGGAAGAAAAAAAACCCAAAAAACCAAAACCCCGCAGTCCTTGGAGCCTGAAGAAAAATCAGCTGGAATGCGTGCTGGCTGTAGTTTTGTTCTAAAATTAAATTTCATTTTATAAATGTAATTTCATAAGCTATTTATCAGATGTCTTATTAAGGGACCCTGTGCCAAGCTAGCGTGACACAACTCTCTTCCCAAGCCTCAGAAGGGGAATAACTCTTAGATGTTGTTCCCTGTGCTCTACCTATCCCATGGAAACACAGCCCAGTCCCATCCTCCTTCATGGGCACCCTGCCAGCAAATCCCAAAACGACAAGATTAAACTTTTTTTGTTGTTAATGATTCCAAACTCCAGTCCTGCCCATCTGACACTGCTCTCCCAGCCCACTTCACTCCAGCCTTGAAACGTCGGGAACATCAAGTTATTCAAAAAGCAAATTCATCTTTCAGCCAAAAATTAAAAGCCAGTACTGGGGGGCTCATTTTGGTCTCAGTTGGTTTCAGTGAAGAAATGTCACCCATGGACTCTGTTTTATACTGATTTTATATCTATTTAATTGTTGGTTCAAGTGCCATGTGGCTGTATTACCTCTCTAGAATACAAATTGATGCTTTTTGGAGTGGCTGCTTTTTAAATTCACGATTTCACACAGAGATTTGTAAAGAGCCTTGAACTGCATAGTTGCATCTCGGAGCAGAAATGTATCACCTGGTACGTAGATTTTATTTATTTTTTTTTGATGTTACAATGCAAGCTTGTTGTCTAGACTGCATCACATGAGGGCACTGCATAGCATCATTTACAGCCATGCAGGAAGTTGAAAAGAAAGGCTCAATCAACTTCCAAAGCTAGCAGAGCATTAATAGGCCAGCCTTTCATTAAGTGAATTCCTAAATGTTGACCAAATTCTTTCAGATGTAGGCAGCTAATGGTTCAGGATGCATGTGATGCACTTGTCATTACACAGACATTGATAAAAATCCTTGAAGCCGCTTTTTTTTTTTCCCCAGAAAGTTCACATGAGTAGAAGGGAGGAAGGAAAGGGGAAAAAAAAAAACCCCAAACCAACAACAACTCTTCAGTGGTTTCTTTCATGTCACAAGAAGGAGGGTCATGTGTTTTAGTTTAACTGATACATTCCAATAAAACAATTTTCAAAGGGACAGGACAAATAATGGGCATTTTACATATGGTGGCTGGTGCGCATCAGATGGAGCTAATTTTCTTATACACAATATACTTGTTATTTTGCAAGCTGGTTATAATTCATTTAAAGTCTCTTTTTATTTAATTTTACCTAATAAGCTAATGTAATGGCCCAGTGAAGCCTTAATGGCTGGTAACATTTCAATGAATAATTTTAGTTGCCATTTTCATGAAGATATCAAAAAATACATGTCATTCTCCCCCTCAATTCCTATTGAAAAATAAAAATCAGAAAAAAACCCCAAAACCAAACCTGGAAAACAAGTCCTCAAGTGTAGGCCACGTTCTATTTTTGTAAGTCCAGATACCAAGAAACTGGTATCTCACTCATGTTACACATGACATTTAAATTTGCTTACGTAGTTACTTGCAAATATTTCTCTCTCACGCGTATACTTTTGTCCTGACAGAAAAATAGGCTGCCACATTAAACCAGTGTGCCTTAGACTTGACATTTGCATAGGCTGATAAAGTTGTCTTTCCTTTAGAGTCTCTTAAAATCAGCTCCTCCTTGCTGTCCAGTCACTGGAGATGTTCATTAGCGGCCTGACACTTTGTCTCTCAACTTAGTGCATTTATCACCTTCCTTGTCTTTGGGAAAGGTGATGTGACATCTTTGCCTCTCACCAGTGTGACAAAATGACAAATGAAGCATCCAGCTGGCCTTTGTGTATCAGAGGTTTGGGGAGGAGGAGGGAAGAAGGATTGGAAAAAAAAAAAACACCCCACCCCAAAAAAACAACAGCAACAAAAAAAGTTCAGCATTCTGTTGCTTAATTATCAGCCAGAGCAGAGAAGCTTAATAGTCCAGCAATGGGTGGAAGGAGCTTCTCAGCATCCCAGGAAACAGTATGCAATTAGTCAGGGTCAGGATGCCCAAGATCAGATTTGCTTAAGGCTAAAGAGAGAGGGAGCAAGGCTGGGGCAGTGTCAGTGTCTCCTGTGGCAGGACCCCGCTCGCTTCGCTTTCCATTTAAACAGCCAGGCAACCAAGCGTGGCCACTCCTGGCTTACTTGGGTGGAACTTGGTTTGCATTCAAAGACCTGGAGTGCTTGGGAGGATATTTAGTAAAGCAGAGGATTAAATGACAAATACAATCATCAAAACCGGTGGATGCAACAGGCAGTTGTCATTAGAATGAGAAATCCGGAGTCAGTCGCCTAAAAATAAATAAATATCATCCCTTTCTACTTTCACTGTCTTAAAATGATTATAACTCCTCAGAGGCAGATTAATGCAGCCCAGACTTTCCTCTCTGGTGCAATGTAAGCACAAGTGTGTCTGGCTGTGGTCGGTAACAGGAGCCTGGGGAGCGAGGGTGAGAGCAGAGCGAGCACAGGATGATGCTGCCTTCCAGGGTGACGCTGCCTTCCGGGCTGACAACCACCCCACGGGCTGTATTTCTGTCTTTGTGTTCAAGATCTCTCAATGAACCTTTCCTTCATGAGCGTATCTAAGGATATTTGGAACTCATTTATACTTCTGCCATCCCAAGCATCCCATTGATAAAACGCGGCTCACGAGAATGAGCCTTTTCTTTCCTTTTTTCTAAACCTGCTGCCTGTTGCTTTCAGTCGTGCTCTCTGCTTTTTAGGGTATGGAAAATAAGATGCACACACGTATTGCAGATATAACAAAGTAAAAAGAAAATGACCTGTGTTCATTTTAGTCACTACATCCATGTTTTTGTGAACTTGGATCGCATTCTAGCATTTTAGGTGTCTCTTTCACGGGGTAAGTGTCCCAGATTTAGTCTCTCCACATAATGAAGCAACTTCATAGTTCTGATCCTGTCCATTGCTCTGCTCCCTATCATTTCATCTCTCCTACATCCCTTCTGAGATGTCAGGTATCTAGAAGCAGATGCAGTATTGGACGTGGCACAGATACGTACAGTGACATATGGTTTTCCCATATGCATTATTATGAACTCACCACCAAGGTATTCCATCTGCCATATTTTCCCCCTGTCACTCAATACCACGATATCCTTCTGCAGCTGTTTGCAGTCAGTTTGATGACCACGGCTCAGTTTCTCAACACCAAACTTAGTCACCTCATTGCTGAGCCTGTCTTCCAAATCATTCAAGTCTAGGTTGAACGACCGATGTTCCACAATAGGGTCGGTGGGATCCTGATGTGCCCCACTCCTGCTTGTTCCACATCATGTGTTCATACTACTGAAATCTAAAGCATTTTCTCTATTGATAAAACAAAATTAAATAATTCACTGTAGAATACATGAACATTGTCATAATGGTCTGACTTTCAAGTTGCCAGCCTTTGAACTGTTCTGCTAAATATTTGATATTTATTCATCCTTGCATTGTGTCTAAGCTCATCCCCTTCCATGGTCCACATCTGTTGGGTGGTGGTGAATGCTCTCCTCATAGTATGTTCAATGATTGTTAGCCAGCTGGTTCTTCCAGAGCAACTCTCCTCAATTCCAAGAGGGTTTGGGTGGTACAATACCACTCAGTTTTGTTTTCCTAATCCATTAATATCAGACAATATTCCTGGTGGCTGGTTTCTTCTGTGCCAAGCCCCAGTAAGCATCTACCATATGTCCATTGTCTGCTATTTTATTCTCACAGAAAAATTCAGAATCAGAAGTCTTTGGGCTTCAGACTAAGGCAAGACAAATTCCACTTAACATGTGGCACCATGCAAAACTCAATTCAGACTAGCTGTTTTGGGGCAGAAGGCGATAGAGGTGTTGGGAAGGAACTCCTCTAAAGACCTTCTAGTTTGATATTAGAGGAAATAACAACATTCTGGAGTATCCTATGACTCCAGAAGGAAAAACAGTATGTCATCTGGGTATTTCCTGGAGAGCACTTTGTGACATGGGTGGTGGAGTACCTGCACTTCCATCAGATCACAGAATAGGTGGAGATGGAAACCTGCATTTCTTGAGCACAAGCAGAAGAGACAATATCTTTTTAGATATTCTAAAATATCTAAAATGCTGCTACTGCACCTCAGCCTTAGGGCTGGTTTGTCCTTCTGTTCACGCCTGATACTTTGCACTGGTCTTTAGTGTGTATTTGGTTTTCTGGTAATATTTTCCTCTGTACCAGAGCAGTGATTATCTTCCTAACGGGGAGCATCATAATTCAAAGCACACTTATACATGTTCTAAAAGACCACAGTCTCAAAGTATAATCCAGAAGATGGTTACATGATAGATTACTGCTGACAGGATTTAGGAAAATGTCACGTATCGGACGTACAGGGCAACAGTATGTAATGGGACTGCTGCCTCTGGCAGCTTGACTCTAGCAGATCACTAATCACGTGCGTTTCAGGATGGTAAGAGGTTTGCACAAATTATTTTACAGCTGTCAAGGGCTACTGCAGACCAGAACGAAAGGCACAATTGATTGTATTCCCTATTTGAGGAACTTTTTGTACCAGCAAACCTAAAATTTGCTGTGTTGGCCCTTTCATTCTTCAGAAATTGCCAGGCAGATAGAACAGAACTGTTTCTGATGTGAGGCTTGCCCAGATCTAGGTGCCACTGTATCCTTGTCCTCTTTTTTTTTTTTCCCCCCTTCCTATAAACACACTGTTTTGTGACCACCTTTTCGTAACCATCACATTTGTTTTTATTCTTCTTACCTTCATAACCTATCAGTAGAAAATGTTTCTTGGGATCTTCTGGAGTTTTCATGCCTTTCTTCCAAGGTATCCCTAGGAAAAACAAACATATGAGAAGTGCTTCTCTACTTAAAACTGATGCTTCATGCTGCTGTTTCTTCTCATTTACTTTGTTTTGTCTCTCGATGTCAAACACATTCCACAAACCAGAAGGAAGGGAGAGGACAAAAGAGGAGAAGTCCCATCCTACATGGAAGTTCTGTGCATTAGGCACACCTTCTAAAGACAACGGTGCAACTCAACAGCTCCTTGATTTGCCAAATTTACAAATGCTTCCAAAACCTCACCAGGAGAGTGTTAATTCAGCTTGCTTCTCTCCTTTTTTTTTTTTTTTTTTTTAATGCAGACAAGCTCAAGGGTTGCAGAATTGTTTGTATGCTCTTAGGGCTTGGCCTGTGAGCAACCTCTTTGCCCAAACTTGCTACTGAGCTGAACAGCTTAACTAAGCTCTCAAAGAAAGATAGAAGCTCCTGCAGGAGCCCGTAGCATGATTATTTATTGGAAAACTTTTAGCCTGGATTCCTTCCATTTTGAAGCTTTCCAATGTGCTGTGGAAGGGTTTGGTCCTGTCCTTGTGGAAAACAAAGGCCAAGCTCTTCTGCTGTGCTTGGTGCCACGTGTTGCTTGCATCAGTGAAAGCAATTTGCTGAGGCTCAGAACACAGGACCCACCAGCTCAAGCTACTGGTCGACCATGGTCATTATCACATTTCTGGCAGTAACTACGAGCAGATGCTTCAGAAACAGAACATCACATATCTGGCCAAACAGGAAGTAGCACCCAATAGGAAGGAAAATTATTTTCTGACATTTGTTTTGATCAATGTGTGCCTTGAAACAAGCAATGCAATCATCTTGTGTTGCAGAATAGTTATGAGTTTTGCAGAGGAGCTTGATATATTTTCCTGGAAGATAAAATCAGTCAGTTAATCAGAAACATTTCAGAAATGGAGTGTGTAGATGTGGGGAGTCCTTTAGAATTCATTTCAATGAGTGATGAGAATTCAGTGGGTAAAAAATGTTTTGAATTTTAAAAATATTATTGATTTTTTTTTCATTTTATTTTATTTTTGGTATGGGGGAAAAATTCAAAACTTGTATTTCATTTTGCCACTGTAGTTTGTGTGATCAGGGGTTGAGCTTCATCATATGTTGCCATGTGATGTTCCACGAACGTAGCCAAAAGTACCAGGCAAGCATGTGATTGCTTCTCTTGACCCGCGTGTCATAGTTCATGAATGGCTGCTCTGTTTGCAGTGGGTCTTCAGATCAGGCTTGGATGCTTTACTGAATTGACTGTCTGCTTGTGCCCTTTTCTTTGGGCCTGCTGTACTTCTTGTGCTCTCTCTCCCCCCAGCCCGTACCTCTTCCTCAGATCTTTGTTTAAGAGGGAATGAATACGAAGCTGCTCTTTGTCTCATTAACCAAACTGTCTGGATTTCTTGACTGGCTTCTTGTTATATGGCAGTTTTGATTAGACTGTACGTGTTTGGGGATCACAGATACACTAGGTCCTCTGTGGGGCAGATGGGCAACGCTTTTGGCTGCGGTTTAATTGGCGGGTCCAAGGAATTGGGACTGGCATTTGGCTTTATTGAACTGACAGTGAAAATACGTGACCCTTGTTCTAGTCACAGAATAGCTTTCACATGCTCAAAAGTACAGGCTTCAATATCTTCATCACTCACGTACCTCAGCCTCAGTAGAGCAGGACCACTTGGAAGGGTACAGGACGCAATTATCCTTCATGTTCAGTCCTCTTTTGGTGAATCTGCTTCCTTGGTATTTTTGTTGGGGTGTTCCAGGCTGTCTACCTGCTGGTTTGTCCACCTTGTCCTCTAAAACTTTCAGCCCTGTTACAGACCTGGGTTCGATTGGAGAGGATGACCTGGGCCAGAGAGGTTCTTCAGCTTTTCGTTGTGCGTAAAGTCATGATCTCAGTGATCAAAGTTTTAGGGATAGAAAAATAATAGAGAATGTGAAGGCATTTTTACATGGAAGATGGTCTTGATGTTCCCTCCACTGGTAAAATTAAATGCTCTTCTACTCATGGCTTTATGCATGAATAAAAGTTTCTGTAGAAGAGTAAAATATTTCATTTGATCAATATCTCCAAAAATATTGGACTTACGTTATTCTGAAGAGAAATTATATATAAGCCATATGAACCTGACATTCTTCATGTTCTTAAGCTTTAGAGCTACAATAACAATGCTACCCACGTGTAACTCAACAGCAGTTGTAACTCAAAGGCAGCAGCCCAGTACACCTGGAGGAACAGAGCTGGCTCTGGTGGTAAAGAGGAGGCTTCCACGGATCTTTAGGGAGCTTTGCACTGCGTAGGAATCCACATCTACACATCAACTGGAGGCACCTGCTGTGCCAACATCCCTTAGAGTCCCCCCACCTGCGAGCCCAGGGAAGATGCTCATCCCTGGGAGGAAAGGAACTAAACCATACAAGTTATTTTGTAATCAAAGCTGTTCATAGGCAGAATTGAGAAACTGCTCTTGGATAATACGGCCAAATTTGGGCCTTTTTTTTTTTTCCTTAAACAAATTATACATCTGAATTTGTTGTGGGTACTCTGCCAGCTCTGTGTAGAGGGGATGCTGTATCAACACAAAGAACCCCACATACCGTTACGATAAGACTCAGCAGGCAGAAACATGTTTTAGTGAGCCAAATGCACCCACGCAGACAAGATGCCTCCCTTCTTTATAAAATAATAACAAAAAACCCAAACCTACTTTAAAAAAGAAAAAAAAAAAAGAAGGGAAACTAAATTAGGCAAAAAGTTTGGTGGTTTTTTTTTTTGTTCTGTTTTTTTCCTCTGTTGCTTCAAGAACATAAAAATAAGGGAACTCTTCCAGGATACTGGAGGTTTGAAGTGGACCACTCTCTTCTCTCACCCTTTTCAGACTGGCCTGACTGGGAAGCTGTATGTACATCCTCTTTGAGGGAAGATGGCATTGACATTGCCACTGTAGTACTGTAAACATTATACCATGAAAAAACAATCAGAGAGCCAGGCTTACTCATGCTAAACTCCTGGATCCTCTGATGTCAGTGACAAAACTTCCAGCAGCCCTGAATGCCTCGGGAGTTTACTCTGAGTTTTTACTTGAACTGTCATTGAAACTTGGGACTTACCAGAGGATAGACTCAGTGACATTCAGAGGTGGTTCCTGGGCTAGGAAGGTTGCTACCCCAAGAGTGTAGTTTTCTGCAGCTCTCCTGTGACTGTTTTGCACATATGGATGAAATATAGCTCTTAGGATACACGTGTCTGTGTGTTTCCTGCTTACCTATGAACCCTGTGGGTCAAGCATTAAGTGCCATACAAACTATAGCTATAAATAGAGTGGGAAGTGTCCTTATGAGAAACGTTCTTTTCCCTCCCTTATTCCCAGCTGAGTGATTCTAGGGCTTGTGGTTTGTTTTGGTTTTTTGTTGGGTGGCTTGGGTTTTTTGGGTTTGTAGTTTTATTTTTTCTTCCCTGAATAGCTGGTAGTTTTCTTGATTGGAGTAGAAGGGAAGAACCACTTTGCTCCCTCAGCCTTTGTTCTGTGCTGTTTTCCACTCGGTGTGCTGACCCTGACTGCACTGAAATGGGATGGACAGTTCAGCACCCAGCCTCCCTTTAGAGGGAGATTCTCCGTGGATCGACCCCAACATAATATGATGTTAGTAGGACAAAGGGTTCGGATCTTAAGCACACATCTGTTTTCCTGTGATATCCCCCCACCCTTCAGCTTGCTCTGTTCATAAAAGCAGGGGTTATGAATTTGCTTGGTCTGCTTTTCCAACGTTCCGGTTTTACTTTCTGATTCATAGAGAAAATATGTTGTGACAGTGCAACGTGTACTCAAGGTTATTCTTACTGGTAGTAAAAAGCAGATTATCTCTGAAAACATATGGAGTCCTGCACATATGCACATCTCCTGCTGAACTGGAGAAGGCAACTGGAACTGCACTTCAGGAAGAGAGTACCTACAAGTTGTTTCTAAACCATGCACAGCAAGAAAGAACATTGTTAAGCCAAAGCAGAGAAGAAGTTGGAAGGGAAAGCACAACAAAAAAATATCTTAGCACAATGTATGTTGTCTGGTACATGGTGTCCTCACTGTTATAACTCCATTGTATGCTGAAAGATTCAAGAACGTGTGGCATGGAGGAGACTACATAACACCCAGTAACAGAACAGTGAATAAGGAAAATGGGAAAAGATTCAAAGTGGCAGGGAATGCACGTGTAAGTTGAAACTTCAGCCTAGTGAACAGAATAAGGTAGGCGAACAGCCACAGTATGTTGTTTTGTTGTTTGGGTTTTTTTCTACCGTGCAACATAGCCTTGGTTTCCCCAGATGCTGAGGTGGGGGAAGATGCCTTGTGTGGAATGGCATTGCACCCCCATGACTCTTCATGGTAATTTCTCTGGGATGTTTGTCATTTGGGGTCCTTTTTGGTTTATAGATAGAATATGAGATGATAACCCATCCTGAGGCAGTGGGGAAGGGCTGTCGGTTCCACTGAAAATTTAGTTGTTTTGAGAATCCTAAGAGAGAAGATAAAAATAATTATTCTAAGAGTCTGGGAGACCCCACACAAAAAGAAGCAGGAATCTGGTGAGTGATCCCTTTCCTTCTGGCAAAGGTCTTAAAGATCCCTTTTGAGAAGCACTCTGTAGAAGGAACGTGATCATCCTGCAGTTGGAATGCTACCAAATGAACATAAAGAAACACGTGTGCTGTTCCAGGGAGGTACTGTGTCAAGAGAGACTCTGGGAGTCTCTCCTGATGCTTTTAACACTTAGAAATTGCAGATGAGTGTGAAGCCAGCAATATTCTTGTTTCCTTTACTATCCTTGCTGCTTTAGGTGAGAACAAGCAAGTCTGGGTGTACCCAGAGTTATTTGCAAGGCAGAGCCAGGGTTTCTCTAGTGGCTGCAGGACAGGTCACTGCCATCACTGCCACAGATGGCAGTTAGGGTACCACTACCTGGTATCCCTGCAGGCTTTTTAGGTGACTCTCTCTGGACTACTTGTGGCCTGAGACAAATCCATAGAAGCAAATTGCCATGTTCTTTTCAACAGACTCTGAGGCAGGAGAGGTCCTTCTGTGTCTGAACATCCCCAGCAAGAGCACGTGAAGCTCCAGGGAAGTCACGGCGAGTGCCGGGGCTGTAGCTTCCGTGTCTCTGGAGGTTTTGTGATGGAACTTGAGGGAACCCTTGCTAAACTCTCAAGACAGTGGCCCCAGGGCAAGCTGCCCCGCTGAGCCTTTATTTGAAGCAGGGCCAGTGCTACTTTGCTATCCACTGGGACATGCATCCATTAAAGTGTGTGTGGTGCTCCGCTTCTGAGACATGGGGAACAAGAGAGAAGTTAATAAATAAACACAATTAAAAACCAAATCAGGTCTCTCATGAATGCATTGTCTTCTCTCTTTGCTCAAATTCTTTACATTCCAAAATCATATTGGAAAATGGGAGGCAAATGCGCAATAAATGCTGTGAGCTGCTTTTTGGGCCATGCTGTTTCCATTTCTATGGCTGTTTGAAAAGTGCATGAATGCAAAGCACTTTTAAACACTCTAAAAATCAATACAGAAGAAACAATAGAAGCACATTTATTCTTGTTTTATTCAATGTCAGTATTGCTGAGTTTTGCCTGACCAGATGTTGCAGAGTTTCAAATCTGTTCAACCATAGCTGTTAACAAAAGCAGCCTCCTTTCACCAAAATTGAGTGAATATACACATGTAGTGTAGGAGATGTCTTTGGGGTGGCTTTCTTTTTTTTTTTATAAATGAAATAAAGATGTGATTTATCCATTAGTAGGGCTAATACTCACTGTGATCTTGGAGAGTTAAAGATCACAAGGCTTTCCCCTCCCCGTGCTGCTTGCACAGGATTTGCACAATTATTTCCAATTCTGAACACCCAGTTTTAACTCAGTGATGCTGATCCTGCCATTTCAGGGTGGTTTGGTTGTTGGTTGGTTGAGGTTTTTTTTTGGGGGGGTGGGGGGGGCTGGTTTTTTGGTTTTCTTTTAAGGAACACATGTTCAAGAAAAGGAACAATCTTTCAGATAGAGGCTGGCAAAGCTTAAGCCTGTCCTCTCTGTGTGGTAGTTTCCCTTCTCTTTCTTTTCCTGGACAGAACTGACAAGCAGGCATTGTCCCTCCAGTGAGCTCTGCAGTATTACTTTGACCCTAACCCATCAATCTGCCTCAATTGGATAATGATCTGTAATCACTTTCTTTCAGGGGAGTCTATAAATTTGCCAAGGCCCCATTCTTCTCTGAAGGCCTCCTTATGTTCACTCCCATTTGTGCAAATGGTCTCTCTTTTGCAGCACTAAATAGCCATGCACATGGCCCTTTCTGTTCAGAGGCACCAGGCTGTTCTCTGTTGATTTTCCATGGCTCTGCTCTCTAAAAGGAGGCAAAGCTCTACATGCCAGGACTCGGCAGGGTGCAGGACCAAGCCACAACCACTTCAAGAGGGGCCGCTTTTCTCATTAAGGCTGACCCATCATTAGACTGCTTTGTGCTGGCCCTTGTAATCGATGGGAGGACTGTGTAGTGTGAAAAAGCTAATAAAGATGAGCGTGAGGTGGTAGAGAAGGGGGCAGGGGAAGCAGAGACACTAACCCCTGGCTGACAGAGAAGCCCTCCTTCCCCAAAGCTTAGCCACATGAGCGAGGGGCAAAGCTCAGGAGAGCTGGCAGGGTGCAGACCCCTCTCAGGCATTTCTTTGATTACCTTGCACCGAATTTACGAGCGTCCTTGTGCTGTCTTCTTTATTTGACCTAAGAAATAGAGCAAGCATGAAAGAAAGCTCATATCCTCCTCCTTCAGCCGACTTCCTTCTTCTGATTAAAGGAGATCAAAGGCTGAAGAGCTTCTAACTGAATTTGGGTACAGCACAAGAGAAAGTCCACATGTGTCTGCGGAGCACTGGAGGGTTTGGTGGTTTTTTTTCATATCCTTGTGAGAGTTTCTAGGGTGCTGAGAATATCACAGAAAAGATCAGAGGAGGTGGAAGATATTAAAGTCGCCGATGTGTCTGGGGCAGCACCAAGTGTCTACTTGCTCTTGCATCATGTTGGACACGCTCTGCACGCACTCTAGGGAACAGAGAGAGCAAACAAGAACACGAGTAAAGCTGTAACAAATGTGCGGCATTGAGGAAGCTCTGGCCATGGGAGGGGACAAAGATGATGTTCTTTCTGCATCACAGACACAGCCACGCGGCTCTAGGAGTGCTGAGCGTATGGAAATCACACCAGAAACGAGCAGCGGGACTCTGCGGATATGACAATGTGCCGTAGTGAAATGAAAGGATCCTCTTGCTCGGGGGAGGAGGAATGGTGCCTGTAGCATTGTGTCCGCTGGTGAGAAAACATATGTAGAGTGAGGTTGTAAGGGGATAGCGTCAGATGTTGTACAAATGTGGGAGAGCTCAGTGAGGGACGGTCCCTCCCTTCCGAGCAGGTGGCCTGCAGAGCCTGGACCAGTCTGCAGAGCAGTGCTGTCCATGCCTTCACACGTACTCTGGGTTGCTTTCTGTGCCTCTGTGGACAGGAAACGCAGTCAACACATCCTCTGCTTTCTTCTGTCTCCCTCCTTCCACCCCTCTCCCAGGGGCAAAGAAGCAGGGAGTGCAAAGGATGTTGCTTGTCCCCCGTAGCCCAAGTGAGCGTTCATGGCTGGCTTTGGTGTGAGAAGCTCAATGAGATGATGACCACTTGCACCCTCCCTCATATCTGTTGCTCACATGAGTCGTTGGTGAACTGTTCAGAAGCTTTTAATATTACATTTAGCTTGCCTCAGATACATGCAAAATTACATGAAGAGATCTTAAGCTCATAAACGAATGTTTGCACGTCAGTAAAGTCCTGTCCCTTGTCTTAAATTACCACTGTTGTCCTCAGTAGTTCCGTCTCCTCTTCCTTGTGACTAAAGTCTCAAACAGAGGGGAGTTGTTAACGCTGCTCGATGCCTAATCAGCATCTTGCTGATACTGATGGATTCCACACCTATTTTTTGTTTATAGGCATAACTCTTTTTCAGTGAGTTGAAGCCTCTCTCTTCCACTGAACACCTTCATCCCACCCATCAGGCACCGTTTGGTCCTTTACTCCAGCTGAGTTTTGCAAACATATTCTCTGTGCCAATGCCAGAATTTTAGAACTGCTGTGAATAGCCTGTGCCCGAGTGTGGCAATGCCATCTGAATTGAGAAATGTATGGGAATTGTGGGGTTTGGTTGCTGAGGCTTTTTTTTTGTTGTTGTTGTTGTCCCCTTTCATTCTTTGAAAGAAGCAAATTCTGAGAGAATTGCATAACAGAGGTACCCACTTCAAAACAAAAGCTGCTTGGTGCAGTGTCTTCTGCTAGCATTCTGCATCAGCTGTGCCATTCGATGGGGTTTTGTGTTGCTGTCAAAGAGAAGCTGCACAGATTGACTTGATTTGAAACAGGGATGCCTGGCAAGTCGTTACGGGCAATCTGGCCGAATATGTGTTGGCGTCTGCCTTAATTTCATTCTCCTTGAGATTCCAAATAATAACCATCTCAAAGGTAATTTGTTTCCACCGTGTTCAAAATTCCGTTGGAAAGTTGCTCTTTATTGTAACTTGTTAAATGTTTAATTGATATCGTGTAATAAAAAGAATCAAAAACCCCTCTGGTCCCTCTCAGGAGCTTGAGTTAGCTCCGGTGGAGCCAGCTCCATTGCCATTTCCAAGTTCTTCTGCAGTGATCTAGCAATTCATCAGTGTCAACGACACATGGGAACTCTCATGTTTGTAAAAGCCTGCAAGGGATCCATGTCCTACATTTCAACAAAAATCACAAAATCACATTTCAAGGTGGTCAAAGTTAGGAAAACATCAGGCAAATAATTGCTAGCCCTTTTCTGAAGTGGATGGTAAAACATGGAGAAACAGGCAGAAGCAAGAGGTTAGTGGCTGCAACAGAAAGAAGAATGCTCCTCTGGAGGACCCAGAAAACTGGAAATAAAGTGTTCTGTTAGGATGCCAGAAGCATTTGGCTACTGCAGGAGGAGGAGTGGTATGAGAACCTAAGCAGGCAAGTATGTTGGTACATACATGTCACAGAAATTGCAGTGGAGCAGGCATGGAGGGGCTGATGAAGATCTTGGGTGATTCATGGCTTTATCTTCACTGGCCTACATCATGATGGAGATTTTTCTCCACCCTCTCTCTACATGTTCCCACCTGCAACATAAGAGCAAACACACATATTCTGTGTACTCCAGGTTCTCGTTCAGAACCACCTAGATTTTGGAATATTACAGTAGGTGGTCTGAGGTTTATATGTCAAAGTTGTAGCCTCTAAGGTGGTTCCTACAATTTTTCTTGCTCCTCGCTTCGCAGGAGACAGTCTGCGTTGTCTCGGGCTGATCAGGCAGTTTAGGGTCGAAGGTTCAGACTCACATTGTTATGTTGTTTTTTAACTTCCCTTGTTCTCCAGAGGATGTGAAGTGCTGCCAGTTTAGAGAAGACTGGGGACAACACCTGTACACATGAAGTTATTTGACTTTATGCCGTGCCCGTAATAGTTAGAAACACGGCAGAAAAAAACCCTCCTTTTTTACAACTTCCTGATGAAAAATCCCATTTGGTAGCACAGTCACAGGTGTTGAGCTTTTTCAGGGTGCAAGACACAGAATGTAGATGACATCCATTCGTATTCAAAATAAGGACAGTAATGAGGAAATTCTTCCCTCTGATCCATCACTGTGCTCTGTGCACTGAGATTCCATCAGTTCCTTGATCTGAGTTGGCAGTTTGCTGATGACCTCCCTGGAACACTGAATCTTCCTTATCCATCACTTCCCTTGTGCTGCAGAAGTAAATATGCAGAAAATGTGCTAAGCACTCGAGTACTAAGATGTATTTAATGCCCAGCAATTGATTACGTTGAATAATTGATACCATATCCCAGCAAAACCGAAGTCGGAGCGTTAAAATAGCAAAGAGTTGCTTGTGTTGTGGAAAACAACGTTGAGATTAACTTCGTGAGGAGCTGCTCAGCGTGCTCTCGGGTGTCACCGACACAAATTACACCTGATTTTTCCTAATGTTACACTGCAAACCTGATTTCTGTTTGTTAGTTTGGGTTCTCACTTGTTGCCCGTTCTGTTCTTGAAGTGGGTGCACGTGTCGCGTACGCTTCTTGCTCAGAGGATTTTTACTGGTGCTGGTTCTTGCAGACAAATCTCTCCTTGAAGACGTGTCAGGCCTTATACACACGTTTGAAGCGATGTATGTGCCTCCTCACCCTAAGTAAGATTGTCTGCTGTGGGGTTTTATTAATAGTTATTGTTATTTTAATACAGTCCTAATACTAATAGAAATTCTCATGTTTATGCAATAGTAGCAAAGTCTTAGAGACTCCTGAGTAGGAAATTTACTTGAACCTGCCATCGCTGGTTACAAAGGGTCGAAGATGTCCACAGTCTAGGGATGCTGTTGTAGACTTATGTTTCAGAATAAATTACTGTAGGTGACTTTTTCCCCCTCCCAAATTTATCATCTTCTGGTCTAATAATCTCAGTTAATAAAACACCATGTTCTGAAATCTACCTAATTCCCACCAGGATTTGCACAATGCTGTTTTCTTTTTAACAGACTAATTATTATTATTGTAGACATTTTATTTACTCCAAAGTGGTTTGGGGATAATTGATTAGGTTGCACCATGTCATGAGAGAACAGATGGCAGGCTAGTCTGTCAGCTCATCCGCAGTGTATGAGAATGCTAAGAAAATTAAAAGGGAGGAAAAAAAAAGAAAGCAAGAAGAAAAGAAAAGAAAAAAAAGGTGAATAGGAGAGGGAGAGAGGAATGAGCTATACTGTGCTAGCCACACAAAAAACTTCTTGTAGTGGGTGGTCCTTTGGGAAGGTAATCGGAGATCTGCAATATGTCCACTACAATCAACAAAAGGGTACAACAGTTCTCTGCAGGGAGTTGGGTAGGGAAGAACTTGTTTAAATAAAATTGCAGGGTTGTCAGAATGTTAAACTAATTCTCTAATGTTCGGTGCGTTGTCTGGGGAATTTTGGCTTTGCATCATTTGCTGTACTGAAGGACTGAAAAAATATTTTAATAGAAGTGTTTTTGGAACACATTAACATGTATCTTAGCTTTGGAAACCCTGCTTAATGACAACTACAAATGCTATTAGAAAAGCTGCTCTCTCCTGTGTTCTCTCCCTCCATCCCCTCCCACATTTTACATTCCTCTTCATTTAGTAGATTTGTTTATCTCAATACAAAGGGAGTTTAGTTTGCTGTTATTCTGATTGGTTGGCACCTGCATTTTTGTGTTCGTGCGTGTGTGTTAATTATTTGTTGGTGATGAATTACCCTGGGTAAAACTGTATGTGGGTTACTTCCATATAGAGGAATGTGAAGTCTTGGACTGGTCTCCCTGTAGCGTTTGTATTTATGTGTGTGAAAAGAGGGGGGGAAACAGTAAGAAAATGGCAAGAAGAGAAACATGCCCATCCCAGAGCTCACCAGAATTATTAATCCTTATACCTCCAGAAGCCAAAGATCCCAAAAAGAGAGATCTAGAAGAAAGAGATTTCTGTGCAAAGGTTGATCTTTCTAGAGCTGATTCTCCCTTGTACATTAGAGGATATTTATGCCTTTGCAAAGTAGCATTAAGTGTCAGCAAATCAAAAAGGCAAGACTTCAGCATCATCCTTCCTCTGAGCACAAGCTGGGGAGCATCAGTCACTCTAATGGTCACTGCATCAGCTGGAGGGCTGAGCCCAGCAGGACTCTCCTCTTGCCCAGTTTAGCCCATTTTCTTCCGGTCAGTCGCCAGAGGATCTGCTGCAGAGCTCCCACGGATCAGCAGGGAGGAAGATGCCCCTCGCTGTGAGCTTTCTCTTGTCTCTAAGTAATCGTGGGTGAGGACAGGAGAAAATATTTACAGCACTGTTACAGGAGTTCTTGTTAGGCAGGACTACAAACTTAGATTTATGAGAACCTCCCTCCTGTACCATGACTGCAGTGCTTTTAGGGTCTCTTGCCCTGAAAATCTTCCAGTCCTGGAAGGAGAGGAAGTCACAGGGTTTTGTCATTAAATGCAGAAAGGGACATGATTAAACCTTTGCAATCAAAAAGTTTTAGCTTGTCTTGCAGTGTATTGTCTCAATAATTGGCCCAGTAACCTTTCTTTCCATTATGTGTGTAGCTTGTGCTTTCATTTAAGTAATTCCAGTCAAAAGTATGAGTTATGTTTTACTTTTGTGAGGCAACCAGTTAAATCTTCTCCCACGAGGGACTGTGAACTGGCAAAGTCCTGCTGCTGATTTTTCTGGGTGTGCTGGGCTTGCCACACATCTGGAACAGCTGTTACGCAGTGAATGGCTCTGCAGCTGTCTGCACATCTTCCCCAGTGCTGAGCAGCTCCAAAAAGATCTGCCCTCATCACCTCCACAAACCTCTTGTGTTCACAGGAAGAAACCGGCCCGAGTTTGATCACCGTGTCAGCATTTGGAGCTTCCTCTGTGTCAAAAATTGTCAGTGAGGATTAGTTCTTATTGGATAGAGAGAAGGATTAATTACACTGACCACAGATGGGCACGGTGCAAAGAACGTCGGTAAACTCCCCACACAGTTCTCAAAAAGTACTTTAATTATGGCCTGCATAAATTTCTATTCCAGTTTTCGGACTCCCTTAAGCAGAGACTACCAACTGTCCTAAATTGCTTGGTGGTTTGTTGAGGTGGAAATGTATCCTCTGTGGACTAAACTCATTACTGGGAGGTTTATTAGCGAGAAGGTAGTGTAAGTCCATTAATAAATGAGGAGTGAGGCAAAATCAATTATGATTTTAATATGACTGAACCACTAAGCTGCTTTTTTTTTTTTTTTAATCTATCATTTAAAGGGAAATAAAAAGAGTATGGGCAATTAAAAAGCAGTGAAGACCGTAGCTGGTGTGGTTATTGATAAACTCAGGTATGAAGATACCTGAGAAAATTAAATGTGCGAATCAGCCGAGCACAGTGATGTGAGTTCCCTCATCTTTATGAACCTTGTGAGGTAGAGGTGGGGAGTGGATGAAAGGGATTTCAGCACCATCAAGAAACCCAGCTGCCCAGTTTCAGCCAGGTCCTGCTCCATTATCTTGCACATCCAGTGATTTCTTCCCACCGGGAATCTGTGTAAGCCTGTGTTTGTCATTCCCAGTTGATGCTGAGTGAAGGTTCCTGGCTGTATTTTTGTACCTTCCAAACGTGATAGTTTAATATGAGATGTCAGGTATCTTTTTTCTTTATTTAATTGTTTCAAAGCCTTTGTGATTTTATACAGTGAAGACCTGTTTGGTTTTTTTTTTTTTAATGGAATATTTTTTGTGTACTCTTTCAAACTATTTTTCACTCACTCCTCAGTATTGGAAGATTGTTGGTGTGTATTAATAGAAGTATCCCATTAATAGCTATCATTTAATTTGTTCTATCCATGCCATGGTTGGATTCTTAGGCTGGTTTGGAGAACACACTTGATTACACGAGGATTTGATCCAGTACTCCCATGTACCAGGGAGAAACTCCCGTTCTTTTCAGTCAGCAGGGGTCAGGCTTGCAAAATTCTGCTGGGCTTGAAGAATAGACATCTAGGCATCTTTTTTTGTCGATTTTAGGAAGATCATTGTAATGCTGTAAAAGACAATGTGTCTTTGATTTTCATCAGTTCTTGTTGCTTTCTTAGAAGGTCTACTTGAACCTCGGAGTAAGATTTTGCCTTTTAGGTCTATACTTTGAGATGAGGAGGTGTGGATTGTTGACATTCTTGATGGCTTTATAAGGAAAGGTGAACAGCTGTAATGTTAATGAATGGGATGACATGCTGTATTAATTTACCTTAAGTATTAGAAGGACATTTTCTTCGTCCTGGTTGAATGATTTATTTAAACTGGCTCAAATGTTTATGTTCTTACTGTAATGTTGTGATAAATATTTAGTTTAAAAGATTACTTCCTGGAACAATTTCTACTAATGTAGCATGAACATTTGCTAAAAGTGTATGTAACATACACGGCTAAACAGCATCTGTTAAAAAAATTTCTGCTGCTGGTCTAGGTAGAACAGAATGGATTCTGTTCAGTGAATTCACCTCTCGGCTCAGGCTGCTCAGTCCCTGCCCTGTCTGAAGTGACCGGCAGATTGTCG